>VMDR010005343.1:18412-52513 GCA_007922815.1 Macrotus californicus | reverse complement strand
ACATCATAATTAAAATGCCAAAGGTTAACGACAGAGACTCTTAAAAGCAGCAAGAGAAAAGCAGTTAGTTACCTCCAGGGGAGTCCCCATAAGACTCTCAGCTGATTTCTAAAAGAAACTTTGCAGGCTGGAAGGGACCGACAAGAAATATTCGTCATGAAAATCAAGGACCTACAGCCAAGACTGCTCTCCCCAGCAAAGCTGTCATTTAGAATCGAAGGGCAGATGAAGAGCTTCCCAGTCAGGAAAAATCTGAAGGGGTTCATCATCACCAAACCATTATTATATGAGATGTTAAAGGGACTTATTTAGGAAAAAGATCAAAACTACGTACAATAAAATGGCAGTAAATACATACCTGCCGACAACTGACTCTAAAAAACAAACTAAACAAACAAGAACAGAGACAGAATCATGGACACAGAGAGCCTTTTGATGGCTGCCAGATGGGAGGGGTGTGGGGGAACCGGTGAAGAGGTGAGGGGATTAAGAAATACAAATGGGTAGTTACAGAATAGCCCTGGGGGATGTGAAATACAGTATAGGAAATGGAGCAGCCAAAGAACTTACATGCATGATCCATGGACATCAACAATGGTGGGGGCACTGCCTGAGGGAGTAGGAGGTGCTGGGTGGAGAGGGGCAAAGGGGAAAAAACCAGAACTGTAATAGCATAATCAATAAAATATAACTTTAAAAAATAAAATAAAATGCCCTTACCTTTGAGTAGACTAGGAGCTTTTTTTCACTAAACAAAATTACTTTATATTCATTTTCAGTTGATAAAATATTCCCTCTTTCATTTCATGAAGAATCTAAAATAGGTATCAGAACTCTTTTAAGCACTATTATACCCTCCCCCCCAAGTTAAATGAAGAAAGAAAGAAAGAAAGAAAGAAAGAGAGAGAGAGAGAGAGAGAGAGAGAGAGAGAGAGAGAGAGAGAGAGAAAGAAAGAAAGAAAGAAAGAAAGAAAGAAAGAAAGAAAGAAAGAAAGAGAAAGAAAGAAAGAAAGAAAGAAAAGCAGGCAATAAGATGTCATCAACACTTACTTTCCCATTAGTATTAAAGTTTCTTAGGAAAAATAAAGAAGAAATCCCAAAGAATCCCTCTGTAAGTGTTGTCAAAGTCTGCCTGCCTTGCAACGGAAAGTGTTTGAAGGGGCTGGGGTCGGGGGCGGGGCGGGGACCTGGGACCCAGGTGGGAAGGCTGAGGCCCGGCTGTGCAGGGTACGTGGAGCTCCGGCCTCTTCCAGCTCCAAAGGACAAGTGAGCAAGCGCCACGCGGCAGAGTCGGAGCATGCAGACCTCTGTTCCATAAAAAGCACGCTCTGCCTTCTGCCTTCCTAATTGAAGGCTTCACTGATCAATAGTTACGAGACACGCTGCACTCTCGTTTCTATCCGAGGAAACGCTTCCTCACGCTCCGACAACAACGCCACTCCGTTGGAGCGGTCAATACCTGGGAACAAACTATCAGTGAAGGAACTATTTAATCAGTGCCCATCTCTTTGGCACTACCTACAAAACAGACCATTTTTAAACTGTTCAATGGAACAGAGAGCAAGGAATCTAATATGCTGCCTTAAGTCACTTTCAATATAAGATGACTTCTGATGAGAGTCACAGATGAGAAAGGACTTCGGAACTGGGCTTGGAAAACCAGGTCTGACTCCTAACCCGAAGTCCTGAAACCTGGGCGCAGGGGACAGGAACAGCAGTGTGAGATAAGCCCAGAAGAACGAGCTGGAAGGGTGTGCCTGACCATCAGGGAGGACAGAGATAGGACGCAGAGAGAGTCCTGCACTGGCGCAGGGCAGCCCGAGTCTCCAGAGGGCAGAGCAGTGGGGAGGGCCCCAGCTGAGTGTGAAATACTCGTGACGGAATCCATGGTTAAAGACAGAAGGTGAACAGGACACTGTCTCTAAGGCACAGGGATGTTCTGTCGACCCAGGGGATAAAGCTAGGACAGAAGGGAAGTCTGAGAATGACGGGAAACGAAGAGACAGGGAACAGAGCAACGGCACAGGGACCTGGCACAGCCAGGGCTCCCCTGAGATTCCAGAGAGACTAACGGAGGGGGACACAAAGAAACTCCGCAATGGAGACAACAAGGGACAGACGTTCCTGTCACCTGCTCTTTGTTTTCTCGGGGAGGAAGGGATGGGGGGAGCCTGGGAGCAGCCGGGAGCTAGAGAGATTGAGACAGTTCCCAGGGGACGAGGTGGGTCAGGAGGACAGGACGACGAACCTCACTGGCCAGGCGGAGTTGACCACCACCTGGACACTCCGCCGGAAGCAGACGCTGAGGAAGGGGATGCTGAGGACGTGGGTCTGTTAGTGAAGGGCAAGGGCTGGCTCTTTCCTAAGAAACATGAGACAGGGGGGTCTGGGTTTAGTCTCGAGCCCCCAGGCTGAGGAAGGCGGCACAGCAGAGAGCTCTTCCTCGGCACTTAACGAAGCCGCTGCAGAAAGAAAAAATCTGTTTCCCCGTCTGCACTTCCAGACACGTAGACTAAAGTGACATTTCCAACATAGGGTTTTCTAGATCATTAGCTCCGTCAATTAAGACTCTGTGCTCGGCAAAATGACCATTGTTTTCTTTCTGTTCATCCTGAAATTTGTAAAAAAAAAAAGTTGCAAAATCTGGAAGTAATCTTATTTATCCTTGAAAAAATCCTGATGTGGAAAATGGTTTCCCCCAATTTTCACAATGAACATTTGGTATTACTTTCCAAATGAGAATAATTTAAACCCCCCCCAACTCTGATTCACTTCACCAAACCCTAAGACAGTTTAAGATCCTTCTTCCTTCAAACCCTCACATGACCTCCAGTGACCTATGAATTTCTAACACATACAGTCTGCAAATTACTACTTAGCACTTGATTTTAAACGATATTAAATTGCTCTCAGGTTATTCTATGGCATTCATTCATTCATTCGCTCACTCATTCAACACACATTTATGGAGTGCCCACCCCTGAGTGAAATGCTGTGTCAGGAAGAGGAAAACAAGTCATCCCAACAGCACTGGCTTCTGCCTTCCCATGGCTCCTCGTCTGCTGGACAGGGGTTCCCAGATGCACAGGCACCGCTGGGAGGAGCAGTGGCCCAGAGGGTCAGGAGAAGAGCGGGGCCTGGCAAAGGGAGCCTGGGGCTCTCCCAGGGAACCTGTCAAATCTAGGACAGTTCCTGCTTCCTGTTTTCCCCCTAAATCACAAACTTAGTTTGGAGGAAAAGCAAGAGACTGCCCATCTTGTAATGGTCCCTGAACAAGGTGGAGATTTTTTAAAATTAGCCCTTTATTAAAAGGGGGGGGCCACCTCCGCAGTGGACGCACATTTAAATTCGAACAAGAGCAGTGGCCCCAAGCCAGGCAGGCAGCTCCCAGTCCCGAGCTCGGCGCAGGGCCAGGCTAGCCTCCTCACACCCACCTACAGCCCTGCAGCCAAGGTGGGCAGAGGCTGCCCGCGCTTTTCATTTTCACACACTACCCCTCGCCCTGTCACACACAAACATGCCCAACCCGCCGCCCTCACGCCTACCACTCAGCCGGCGGGGCCCACAGCCAGGGGTGTTTGGGCGTGGGGAGTGGCTGGTTGTCCTGAGGCGGGGGCAGCCAGGGGTGCCCTCGGCCCTCTTCCAGCCACACTCCTGCATTACGCTAACTTCCAGAAGTGTGGTCACTCTGCAAATTCACCTTTTGGTTTGAAAACTAAAGCTAAGAACGTGAAATTACTCAGTCGCTTCATGGGCACACATGCTGACTAGGAAAACACCTGTGGACAGACACAGAAATTAAGACTGGAAAATGCCCACTGACTTTTGGTGGGAATAAGGCACTCGTTATAGAACGGCTAAAAAGAGGACACAATGCAGTAAATGCAGTGTTTACTGTGGCCCTCTGCAAACTACAAGATGAAGTACACCTGCAAAAAATAGGAAACTTTTAAAAAGGTTTTGATCTCAGAAAAATTACCCAAGTAGCTATTCTTTCCTAGACAGTAGTAAAAGCATACAGTTTCCTCCTAGACGTGCTAACGCGCCCGCCTGCTTCCACATCCTCAGTGCATCCCAGCGGAGCTTCGCCACCTGCTCACCCGACACCGCTGAGTATCCACTCTGTGCAAGGCACTGCGGGGCAGCAAGTCAGATGGGCTGCCTACTCACAAGGAGCTAACCAGGTGGTCGCAGGGAGTCCGGTGGGCAAAGCATGACGTGTCACACCAGACAGAATAAATGGCACGTGTTACTCTTACAGAGAAGCGTGACAGACATTGTTGGGGAGAGAGAGATGGCAGAGACTTACAGAGGAGGGGGCATGTGAGTGAGTGCTCTAAACATGGGCAGGAAGGCAGGAAGTGTCCCATGCAGAGAGCACCAGATACGGCAGGGCAGGAGCAGGGCAGGCTTGTCTGGGGAAGCTTGTCCAGGGAAAGAGGCAGTGGGTGGGCAGGCACGGAGCTGGCGAGTGCAGAGACGGGGTGCTGGTGAGGTCTGGCAGTGGGCTGTGCCCCCGCTCCCCGGCACCGTTGTTCCAGGACCCAGGCACTCAGCGAGTGTTAGTGCCTTTCTTCCTCTAGGAAAAGAGGCAGTGAACACACTGGCAGGAAAAAGGTGCGTGCGAGGGGAAGTCAGCGCAAGAACCAAGGAACCAAGGTGCGTGGGCAGTGCCGTACCACGGGCCCAGGTTACAGGGCTGCTCTGGACAAGGAAAAGGAAGAACATGGGGATGGGTGAAGGTATGGAGAAACTTTGAGAAGGATGGAAAACAGCCAAGGAAACTAGAGTAGACAGAATACCCCAATTCTCTACAAATCAGGGGCAAGAGACTGCTGAGAATGAGTCTGTTTTACGACTGTCATTAAGGAGGTGAGACCACTTCTGGTCTCTTTGTCCCCCACTGTGCTCAGTGCTCACTTGGTCACCTGAGAACTAACAGTCTATCTCAGTAACAAGTTCACAGCTTTCGGAGATCCAAGGTCTGTGAAACATGCCACACACTCCGAGCAAAAACGCTGGCTAGGCAAACGTGGTGGCAGCCCCTCCTGCGCTACAAGTCTCAGCAGCATCAAATCTGATACAGACGTCCACGTGAGTCACTGCAATTTCCAAAGGTACTTAAAGCAGGCAATCTGTAGGCCCCCACAGAGCCTACCTTACATGCTTCTGGATTTATTTTGGTCTCTTCAGCTTCATGCACCTGTTTCTGTTCTTTGAAACAGATGACAATTGTGAAGCGTAACGGAAACTGCAGGCTCTTCCAGACAGGCTCCAACACCGAGGGCGCTGCCCTCCCCATGCTTCCCCTGCGGGCACTGCACCCAGGCCTGCAGGCCAGGCCCACGGGCCCGAGAACAGAGCTCAGAAACACCATTTTTAACATGTTTCCCACGCTGACTTATTCTCACCTGAGCTGAGTCCAGAACTGGGTTTACTGCACCAAGGAGGAGAGCAGTGGAGCTCCTTGCTATCGGATTAAACCCACCCCCCAGCCCCACCCCTCACGGGCACAGATACGCCCACACAAGAACGAGGGCAAAACACAGTCCTGGAGAAGCTAAATTTCACACGAGGGTTCTGGCCCCACCTTTCTAAGTCACTGAGCCCCTGTCAAATGGGTCAAATGGAATAAGTAAAACTTTCCTTTTCCTCTTTAAGCTACTGTGTAATTTCTAATATTCTGTACTGTTTGGGTTGTAACTTAAAAAATAATTTCACTTAAAAAAACCGTCAAAGGCCTCTGACAACAGGGCCGAGGATCCCTGCCACACCACTTTTTCTCAGGACCTCTAGCCCAGTTTTGGGCCTGACCTACAAATGGTGACAACTTACTCCCCCGACATCCATCGCACGCCCAAAACATCAGGCCCGGGGCCGTGGAAACCTGAGCAGAGGAGGTTTGTTCTCAGCCCTCCAGAGGCTCAATGTGGCCCTGCTGAAGAAAGTAAAAGTAAGCAGGTGACTCATTAACGAACAGTTCCACTTCTGGGTCTGCTGAGCAGGGAAGACACAGGTGGATGCCGAGGGTCTGGCTTTCCCACAGCAGGCCCTCCGTGACCCGTCAGCACTACTTCACGACACAGTGCTGAGGACCCAGCCTCCCTGGTGCAAGAACTAACCGCACCAGTTTTCAGAGCAGTAGTGGTCAGCGTGTGCAGAAGAGGGTTGACTCAGTGAGGCAGGACCTGCATTTCACTATTATTCAACTCACTGACAGTAACAATGCAAATAATTCACATTTACAGAGTGTCTACCGTGTGCTAGGCACAGGAAGTGTCTTCGGCCGATATTACTGAATTCAACCCTCATAGTAACCCCGTTAGTGGGTGCTGTCACGACCCGTTTTGCAGATAAAACACAATGCCCAGAAAAACTGCCCTGGTTCACCCACATCCATTCACCTAACCATTCCAGTGTGACTCTGTGTGGACACAACAACTAAATAGTAGAATGTTTTTACTGGGTGAGCCCACAAAGCAGGGACCCCACATTTACGTCAGGAGTCAGGCTGCACAAAGTCCCTTACACTCATTCAATCTGCCCAGTACCAGCCCACGGCAGTGACTGGCGCCTCCTTCACTGGATGGGGAAACTGAGGCTAAGGAATCTGCCGTCCTTTAGGTTATTTAGAAGCAGAGCTGAAACTCAAATCCAGGTGTCCTGATTCTAAATCTACCACTCTTTCTACTGCATAACACCAATGCAGAAAAATGCAGTGGTACCCCAAACACCAGCATCCATTTTTAAGGATGTTAAGCAAGAGCTGAGCATCTGGCCCGTAGTCCATGGACCCCTTGCCGGGTCCGTTTCAGTAGCAGAGCTACCGCCATTCCAAGACCTACAGGTGAGGCGGCACCCTCCCCTCCTGACTGCTCTTCAGCCACAAATTCTTCTAGAAAATTAGACTTCTTTTCTCTTTTTATCGTTGTTCAAAAACAGCTGTCTCCGTTTTCCTCCTACCACTCCCTCCCACCCCAGCCATCCCCACCTCCTACCCTCAATCCCGCCCCTCTGTAGAATTAAGATTTTGACGTAAGAACACTACCAACCCCTCCACACTACCGATAAACACAGGGAGAAGTCCTCATCACTTTCCCATCCCAGCCATCGCTTAAAGAATGGCTTTCCACCTGGGTCGCGGACAGCACGCCTCTCAGTGTTTCCTCCTCTTGGGACTGTTTTCCCAAGAGCGCCCAGAAGAAAGGAACACATACGTCCACAAGACATACACAAGATGACTTACAGAGGTTCTGTTTATAATCGTCAAAGGCTGGAAAAACCAAAATGCCCATCAGGAGGAGGAGGGTAAGCAGACTGTGGAATAAGCACAACGGGGAGCTGTACAGCAAGAGAATGAACCACTGCCACACCCAGCAATGTGGACGGCTCGCACAGACCTTACACCGAGCAGAAGGCAGAGGTGGACGGGTCCACACTGTAAGATTCTGCCCAAGGGAAGCTCATCAGTGGGCAAAAGTACCCCGTCGTGATGGAGACCAAACAGGCTACCTCCTGAAAACAGAGCCTGGGTTCCAACTGGGAAAGGAGACCAGGAGCCTCCTGCGGTGCTAGGAATGGTCCACCTTAGGCTGGCTCCTTAGGATAAAAGCTAACCTGTACTGAATACACGTGCACTTCACATGTGTACGTGACTTCTCAATTTAAAGAAATGAAAGTCAACAGGAGTCAACAGCCCAAGCTCTTCACCTTTGCTCCAGGGGCTTCTCCGTCCCCGACCTCGTGCCCTACTACACGTCTCTTCTACTGACACTGGCCACTTTAGAGGACTGCGTAGTCAAACCACCACTATTGCGACATTTCATCAACAGATACACATTGTGTTTACCTTTTTCTGTTACTTGCCATATACAATGTTGGGAGAGACTATAGATAAATCTCATAAAAAACAGTTTATAAAGTTTAATGTTTAGAAGCTGTTATTGACCTTTATTGCCTGTAAAGTACAGCTATATTTTTTATGAGGCAAACTCTTAAATCACGTGAATCTTTCCTGCCTCTGCATTTCTCTTAGCAGTTTCTGCCTAGGATTTTGATCCTATACAAGCTATTGAAATCCTTCTATTGCCATAAACTGTTATTTGCATGTTTTATTGTCATTTAGCTTTTCCCCATTTGTCTAATGTCCCCACCTAGCTGGTGAACTAGGGACTGAAGAGAGATGTGGCTGACCTGGCACCCTGACCTCAGATGCTTTGGCTGTGACGGTCACTCACAATTCACTGAATGGGGAAGAAGCCTCCGGGGCCATCTTGCTGGGTTCACATCCCATGCAAGAACCACCAGTTCAGGACCCCGGAGGGCACTGACAGGTGGCTTCTTTTTGAAACACGTGCATTTGTAAAATGCTCTGTATCTACGAACACCCTTCCTTCCGTTTCTCACCTGGCCTCACACCCTTGCAGGGGACACAGGGCAGGATCTCCCCCACCCAGGTTTTGTGAGTGTGAAAATGAGGCTCACAGAGTGGGAGCAACTTGTCCCCAGTCACAGAACGAGCTACTCAGGAAGAGGAGGGCTCCACAGCACAGCACCAAGGCCCAGATGACGCCCGTCAGCGGCTCCCCTGCAGAGCCAGAGCGCTTTCTTAGCCAAGACTAGCTCCGAGCTCCGTCTCCATCGGAAACTCCTCCACAGTCTTTTGTCTCCCAGAAGCTGACCGGCAGCCTCTCAGGTCTCCGTCTCCACCCTGACAAGAGTGCCAGGCAGCACTAGCCGGGAAGGGAGCCTGCGGGC
This sequence comes from Macrotus californicus, assembly GCA_007922815.1. Taxonomy (NCBI): domain Eukaryota; kingdom Metazoa; phylum Chordata; class Mammalia; order Chiroptera; family Phyllostomidae; genus Macrotus; species Macrotus californicus. The sequence continues at coordinate 43,756 of VMDR010005343.1, read as the reverse complement.
AGCCCGTGGAGGCCATGCTGTAGCCTGACACGTCCACTCGGTCCACATTTAGACAACACCAGGATCGGGGTCTTGCTGAGATTAAACACCCCCTTTAACTTAAACAGGAAAACAAGCCAATGAGGTGGCTTGGCATGCCTTTTTCTTCAGGCAAGCTGGATGTGGTCCGCTGTCACATTCCTGCGGCACTTCTAACTCCCAGGGCAGCCCCTCCAGGAGGGCAGTACCTCCCCACACCACAAAGGAAACCCAGACCTGTGTCAAGCAGGGTGGACACTGCGGGCTCGTCATGACCTGCCCCACACAGGAGCTGTGTCTCTTCTCTAGTCGCTGATTCCTGGGTCCCTTGCCTGGGGCCAACGCTCCCCGGTCTGGGCGCCTGGACAACACAGGCCACCCTGCCCCTGATGCGTCCGTTTCGGCAGGAACCCTGAGCACACCATCCACTGCTTACACCATTTCAGTGGCTTGTGCTGACATACAAATCAGACCAACTGAGCAGCCGGCTCGCCATAAATGTCTACAGGATGCCTGACCAGCTGCCATGGTTACCGGATGAAGTTGCACGATACAGTGGAGAAGGCACTTCAGAGTCAGACATGAACTAAAGTGCTGGTGCACCAGTAATGAGGCATGAATTTAAGGCCTGGAACAAGCGGGCCAGCCACATAGGCCCCGACTTCCTCCCATCAATGAGGGTAACACCCGGACCGAGCAGCACTGTCGTGAGGATTCAGTGGAGCTGGGTAGAGATGCAGATCTGGGCACCGAATGAAGCGCTACCACACGCCTGTTCTCTTCCCTCCCCCGGCCTCTGTCTCTCTCCCCCCTCACTGCCTCTTGCCATGGCATACCATGCACTAGCTGCAATGGGTGGCCGTGCTATGCCCTCTACCCTCCACCTGGCAACCTCCTGGGCCTTCTCTGGCATCAGCAGACACCCCTACCTCTGGAAGCCCCTCCTGCCTGCCCATGGTCTCTGCTGTCTCCCTCACCTCCGGGCGAGTCCCCCGGTTGCGGCTGTGTCCCTGCCCCAGCTGTGCTTCCCCACTAGACCGAAAGCTGCTGCCCAGGTGTGACAGTGGTCCTCACCTATCAGTGGTGCTTGATCACACAAGGTGCTGGCCAAAGGGAAAAACCTAGATGCAGGGAGACTTCCGAGGGATTGTGTGGCGTGTCAGTGTGTGTGAGACGGAGATGGCCTCTCCCCAGGGACTTTCTTGGTTTGGGACACCATTCCTGAGCACTCCATTAGCTGGGTCCAACAGCTCACTAACTCCAGGGGACTCCACTTCACACCTGCACTGACACCCACGGACACACCTCCTGTCACAGACACTGTGTCTAGGTCGCCCCTCGGGTCAGTCTGTGGGCCCATTACCGGGAAACCAACGTCCTTCTGGTGCTAGAGCCATGGCCTCTAACTCACTTCGGACCAATGAAAAAGGGCACCCGGGGACAAGGACTCCAAAGCCCACGGCAGCATGTCTGATGTAAACGCTGCCAAATAAAAACTGGCTGATTAATTTTAAATGACTCTGCAGCATTTAAAGGAAAACATGAGCCCAACACAAAGATTTTAAAACTCATTAGAGTCGGTCTTGAAATCACGGCATACTGAAATGGAAGGCTGCTCGTCCGACGGGTGTCTGCTCAGACAGCTGTCGTGTGTCACTGTAGTTAGGCTGGCTGAGCACCTCTACTAAAACCTCCGCACTCACGGCTTATAATTTCACAATAAAAATCTGCTCTGGGCTTGACTTTTGCATAGGAAAGATCCCTGCTTGAAATATATATTCCAAAGTACAAAATAAACCTGTCTGGACTGAAAACTCAGATGCAAAATTACTTTTGGTGTGTCTTGGGTTAGAATAAGCTAGAAATTTAGGATCAGAAATTTCCTTTCTAAACCATAAAGGCTGAAAGAGAGAAAGGCTGGTAAAGTCAGCTTAGGAGCAAGGGGAAAAAGATAAAAGCGATTTATTCCAGAAACATCAAGATCATCCATAGGTATCTCACAAAGTCTTCACTTCCAGTTTATCACCAGATCTGTTGATTCTATCTTAAAATACTTCTCAAATTCCTCAAGCTATCTGGTCTCTGGCCTCCACGGAGCCAGGTTATCTTCAAACAAGCAGGCAACCAACCCCAGGCCCCATGGCTCCTGGTCACGCTGCACAGAAATTCCAGGGCCTGCTGAAGGCCCTCAGGCCTGGCTTCTGCCACATTCTTGGCCTGCCCCCTTCCTTCCCTCTGCTCCCTTCCCTCCCACACCCTTTGTCCTGCTCCTGGGGACAGGCCTTTCTGTCCGGTCCTCTCGCCTTGTATACAGAGTACAGGAACTCTCTCTCCCTAATGACAGCGCGGAAGGTGTACAGACCCCCCTCCTGGCTAATTATATTAAGCGCATGCTCTACATTTTAAAAACACATTTATATCTATCGGTATCTCTGCTGCACTCCAAGTCTGAGTGAGAGGGTGGAAACCGAGGCCCAGAGTTTGAGCCACTGAGGCAGGTATCGCATAAGCAGCTGTTCCATCCCACACTGGCCTGAGCCACACGCCACAGGCACCCCAGAGAGATGCCCATGTCAGACTTGGGGAGCTGGTCCCCACAGACCTGCAGCGAAACCTCTTAGTCCCAGGGCGCTGTCTCTGCTGGGCCCGGACTGTCTCCCCCTGCCCCGTCCTTGCCCCACTCGCCCGGCTCCAGACCTTCACGGACAGAACCCCTCAACCAGATAAGTCTGCCTTTCAAGCCCCAATTCAGGCAGCACCTGGAGCCCCAGGCTGCCTGCCCAGGCTCAGAGAGCAGATGCCGCCCCAGTCACTGCTGCTATGTCTGCCACAATATGCTCATTGTTTCCCTCTCAGCTCTACTTTAAACTTCCAGAGGACAAGGACCTCACAGGACTTTCCGCCTCCTTACAGGACCGACCCTCAATGGGCTGAGAAATAAGTGCTAGTCAAACTCCATTATCAGCAGAAACACACGAACACTGTTACTGTTTTCTTCCTGATGAGACAGAAGGTAAACAAAAACAAACACAGGGTCCGCGCTGTGTTTCAACTCCTCGTTTTTAGAACTCACTTCTTCTTTAGGGCTTAAAGAGTGAAGTTGATTGTGAAGGGACATTACCTGAATCATAACGTATGACAAAACTCAAGGACTAACAAACACAGGTGAACCCAAAAGTAGTAATTCGGGGCAAACAGTGGTAACCGTAGGGCATTTTGCTCCAGTCATCTGTGTGGTGGAGATACCCAGTGACCTCTAGGCGGACAGTCAGGCAGAGGGTCAGGAGGGACACGAATTTGGTGTCTTAACATGCACAGGCAGCGGAGGGCGACGCGAGTGCAGTCAGGAGGCCTGGCTGGTGGGCACTCGCGGTGGGACACCTAGAAGCAGATCACGTTGGAAGGCGAAGGAAACGCACAGCATGCCTCTGAGGAGGATTCCGGCAGTGAGTGTCGGGCAAGGAAGGACTGCAGACAGGAGCCAACAGTGTCGGGGAAGCACACTGCACGTCACCCGGCCTTCTGCAGGACACAGAAGGAAATTTTTTTTAACAAGGAAAAACACAGTAGCCCACGAGAACATAACCAGTGATCCGAGAGCTGCTAGCTGAACTCTCTCCTGAGGCAGAGAGTCTGGTCCATCCTGGAGATTTGGAACTTGCCTGCCTCCACAATCACCTAAGCCAACTCCTTAAAATAAATCTCCTTCCATCTATATATGCACACACCCTGTTAGTTCTCTCTCTAATACGCTAGCATGGGGTTGACCAGGGGGATCTGCTGTACGGTGAGAAACAGCCTCACTCAGGGAGTGACATCTGAGCTGAAACCAGAAGACAAGAAGAAGGCAGGCAGCCACACAGCTGGGGTAAGGCCCAGCAAAAAGGGAGTGGATGGCAAAGCCCTGAGGCGCATGAAGCTGGGCGAGCCTGGGGAGCCCACGGCAATGAGAGGGAAGGGAGGGGCACTTCAGGAGGCGGCTGACGCAGGGGAGAAGGGGCCATCTCAGCAGCCCTGCCTTGGAGACTGTCCTGGTGCAACAGGAAACCAGTGCACCACGGTATGTTGCTCGCTGTACCTAGGGCGAGACTGAAGAAGGTCGGGAGGGGAGAGGGGCTGGAAGGAAAACAAGTTCCAAAACAAGAGAAGTGACAGGAAGAAAGCCCTGGCCATTTTAAACAGGTCCTTTCTAGAACATCCCCCGTCTCCCGCAAAAAAAATCAGACCTTGACTACTGAAAGAACCTGCACAGGTGATCATGGAGTCACTGCTGATCTGTCACAAATCGTGAAAAATTACAAAGCTGTCTGAACACAAGAAACAGACAAACATCCCCATAAAAAATAAACAAAAGGAGGACGCTAAGGGCCACAGGCCACAGAAGTCTGCTCCCGGCCCCGGCAGGTACCAGAGAGTGTTGAACAGATGCTCTGAGCAGGGGCGCTCACGTGGCGCGCTGGCAGAGGCTCTGCGCCCAGGACGTGGTAGTGAGGCGTGCAGCACACTGGCAGAGGGCACGGGCTCTGGAGTCGGACCTGAACTGGGGACCCAGCCCGGCTACTGCCTTGGCTGGGAGACCTTCATAGGGGAGTAAAAGTGACCCTGCCTCCCACCAGGCTTTAACAGAAGGAATGACAACCACGCAGTGCCTGTCCAGAGTCTCAGTAACGTTACTTATGGCTGTTTTGGTCCCTGGCTGATCACTTCATTCTGTCAACAAGTACTGACTGAGCATGCTCTATGTGTTAGGCACATTCTAGCTGGAAAGGGAGCAAAGCCCCCGCTCTCGGTGAGCATATAGTCCAGCTGCAAAGACAGACCAACAAATGAAGATGCGCATGTGCTTTGGAAGAAAAAGCAAGGGCAGAGGGTGGGACTGCCAGGGCACGTCTCTGAGACGCAGGGCAGTGGTCCGAGGAATGCCCACCAATGATACGTCTTGACACTGGACACTTCTGGACAGGGGCTCTGGGGCCTTTCAGTTGGACGGGCAGGCGAGGCCCCATTCACTGCGGCCAGGACACCCTCCAGGGCCCCCCTTCTCATCTCCAACCGCATGGGCGTGGCGGGCTCGTCTCGCCCGGCAAGGCCGGACTGCTGAGGTGGCCGTGCACACAGTTCACCACTGTCAGGCCCTGAACAAATGTAGGTGATCGCTTACGTTGGCATAGTCACCTTCTCCAGTGTCACATCTCCTCTTTAAAAACAACACCAGAGAGTCCTCCTCAAGCTGCTCAGCTGAATGTACTCCTCCTTCTCTAAGTTTCTGTTTTTAAAATCTACGCCCTTAAACACCACTTTTTACTGAACTAAGGATTCATCCCCAGAAGGTGAGCTTCTGACTAAGTGAGCGTCGACCCCAGCAGGTGCCTCCCACAGAGGTGTTTGCTGAAGGAACGCTTCAGTCGGAGAGGGGGACTCGCACAGACAGAAGATGAAACCCCCTCTTTTGCTCCAAAGAGTCAGAAGAAAGACGAGGACAGGAAGGCTCTCAGGAGGCACGTCCTGCCGCCCTCTGCAAAGTGGCTCTCCAACTACAGCCTCACAGGAGAAAGCGCAGCCTTGAGCAGGCCATGGTCTGGTGGGGACCAGAGGACAGTCCCAGGTCCCTAACTCCACCAAGACCAGGGCAGGGCTGGGCACCGCTTCTTCATTCCCCAGCCGGGCTGGCTGGCTCCTGTCTCCCTTCTACAGATGAGGGAACTTGGACCCCAACTCACTATGACCAGGATGACACTGACCTAGTGGGTGACTGGCTCACATTGAGGAACTGTCCTTTCTTCTCCAGTGCACTGGCTGCATCCCACGAAAACATCAACAGGAAGGTCAAAGCTGGCCAGCTGGGTGCAGAACGGACAGCAGGGCAGCATTGGAAGAACTGCTCTAAACAGCAACTATTTTATTACACGGGCCCTTTTTTGGATAACCTGTCCAGCAGAGACTTCTTGCTAAAATGAGTCTCCACAGCAGCACAAGACATGGTCCACGTCTTGGAAATTGTGAAAATTAGACACGTTTAGGACCAGTAATTTACAAAATCAGAAACCCTAAGCAATGACACAGTAAGAACATCATATACGCTTAACACAAATTCTTAATGGTCAAGGTCAGCTACCAGGAACAAAGGAGGACAAAGGGCAGGGTGTCTCAGCAAGACAGCCGGAGGCTCTGACAAAGATGAAGGAGCTGGAAACTCTCCAGAGAATATGCAAGCCTGGACTGAGTCTCCTAAGATTCTGGTGTCTTTGCCTTTTTCACATCATTAGAAGTCAAATTGATAAGGATAATGATAAAAAAGAGAACCACAAGCTTTATCCCAGCTTGCAGGGAACTATGGGCCGATGGGCAGGATTCCTCTAGGAGTGAATGTCCCCACCTCTGGACAGTGGGGACGAAGGCAGGACAGGAGGCCTTTCCTTCAGGAAGCAGCTGGAAGGGGTCACCAGCAGCAAACCCAGCGCAGGCACGGGGGTGGCCCCACGAGCATAGGCCTCGCAGTCAGCAAGCTGTGGCAGGGGCCAGCTGTCTGGAAAGGAGCAGCCAGAGTGATTTCAACAAGACAGCTCTGCCCTTAACACCAGGCTACTCTGTGTCCCAAATCTAACGCTGAAACGGCCTGAGACAGATGGAGGCTCGGCCAGCCTGTGGCTAGGACAGGCTGGGTTCCAGCTGACCTGCGAAGCCAGTCCAGGCCTGGACGCCCTGAGCCTCAGGCACCCTGCTCCACTGTCAGATTCCTATTTGCAAAGGGAAGAGTAACCTCCCTCACCGGGTGACTATAAGGATTAAAGTCGCACCAGGGAGGGTCACTCTGATCGGGTGGGGAGGCAGCATGGGCATCAGCTGCGGCTACGGGTTCCCTAGGCTGTGTTCAGAAACCACTCCAATCCACCTTGACCCCCCCTGGTGAGCCCCACAAGCACACAGTGCAGAACACCACTGCGCCACGGAAACAGGCCCCAGCGACTCAGGTAAAGACCTTGGAAACAGAAATCACCCTGCCCCTTCTCCGTCCTGGAATCGCTACCCCGTTCCTATTACCACAGCCCAAGGAAAACATCTCAATTCAATGCTCCTGACTCTCACCCTCTCCCCCAACCGGTCCCCCCAACCCCACCTCTGCACCTTCCCTCTTCTCTCCTGCAGCCCCCGCACCTCCCGTCCCTCGGTCAGGAGATGTGACACTGCCATTACCCGGCGGAGAACGCAAACGGCACAGACAAAACACAACTGCCCCCAGGGAAAGATGCAAGTGGGAGTGAGGCCAGGGGAATTCCGGGATGCCCTACCTGCCTGAAGTGTTTTATAGGTTAAAGCCCTGGAACAGCCCTGACCAGGGTGGCTCCGCTGGTGGAGCATCGTCCCATAGAGCAAAAGTTACTAATGTGATTCCCGTACCCACAGCGATCCTTTCAACTTTGTACTGTTTGCAACTTTTTTGGAAGTCTAAAAAACTATTTCAAAATAAAAAGTGTAAAACACCTTTGTATCCCTAGAGATACGAGTCCCTGTCCCCAGGTGCGACACCTAACACTTGAGAGACAACAAATACCAGTTATATTAATAAACAATCAAGAGGCTACAGTGGGTTAAAAACAAAAAGAAGACAGTAAGTCCAAGGTCAGGAGGAGGTGGTGGGAGTGCCACCACTGGAGTGCTGCTCAAGTCCACAATCTACACACACGCCCACACCCGGCTCCAGATGCCGCCGCACAGTGCCCCAGTCCCAGGGAGCGGGGTCTTCACCCCAACTGGATGCTCTCTCCTGAGGCCCTGTGTGTGGTCAGACTTCTGTAGGTAGGTGTGAGTGTTAGGAAAACACAGGCTAAATCTATCTCTGGCAGTTCACATCTTCTGCTGCTCTCTGTGGCTCTGTCACAAGGAGAACACACACAAATGGGAGAAGCGACGGCTCCTATTCAACTGCGACCGCTAGGGAAGCCAGAAACCAAATCGAAAGCTTCCTCTGCCCCTCGGTGGCCCTGTGCGCAGCAGGTCCTGCATATGCCTGCTCCAGTCTTCTGCCGGGACAGCCCTGGCAGGGTAGGAGAGGCTGCCTGTTCAAGAACTGCCGACTCGACTACTCACTCGCCCCAAAGCGCCAGCAGGACGCGTGGACGAGCTGCAATGGATGCGTGCCTTGAAATGCAACTCCCAGCGGTCAGTGCACACACACGCTTCTGCACTGACACACCTTCCCTGCACCTCTCAAACTGTCTGATCAACACCAAAAAGGAAACCCAAGTAAAGTGGGACAAAGCACTTCAATTATGAGATCAACGGGAAAACAGTAATTTTATAGATATGCCTCTATCGTGTTAAACCCTATACACTTGCAATGACTTAAAAGAGCAACATACTGAAGCTCAACAACACAGAAAAATGTGCATGTCCCCAAGAGAGCTTTTTCCCTTAGGACAAGCTGGCACCCCACACGACAGGACCTGGTCCAGTAGACGGGACTATCAATGAAACCAAGAGTTCACCCCAGGATCTATTCATTTCTTTTTCACTGACGTGAATGAAAAATATCTGGACTATCATTCACACATGGTAAGTCAAATCTGATATAACTTGCTTCACTTTTACATAATCACATTACTTCAAAGTTGGGTTTAAGCCAAATCCTATTTTTCCACTTATTTCTATCCCAAAATGCCCAACTTGCAGCTGAACTCTGGAATGTCCTAATCTGCTAGAGGCATTTTAACAGGTTTAAAACTCTGAAACAGCCCTGACCGGTGTGGCTCAGGTGGCTGAGCATCGTCCCTGCAAAGCAAAAGGTCACCGGTCTGATTCTTGGTCAGGGCACATGCCTGGCTTGCGGGATCAGTCCCCAGGCTGGGCATGTACAAGAGGCAACTGATTGATGTTTCTCTCTCACATCAGTTTTTCTCTCCCTCTCTTTCTCCCTCCCTTCCCCTCTCTCTAAAAATAAATAAAATCTCTTAAAGAAACAAACAAAAAACTCTTTGAAACAGTTAAAAGTGCCATTAAACTGTCCTCTGCCACGAACCCTGTCTTCTCCCCTGGTTTCCCTTTCACAAACGGACAGAAAGCTCACCACCTAGGGCTGTCAATGCACACGTGCCTTCCCAGCCTCTGGCTGGACCACATTTCCAAATTTAGCTTCTAGAGTCTGGGTGTCACATTCCTCAGCCTCAACTGTTAAGCTGCAATTATGAAGTTTCACCAGCATGTGCTTCATCTTAACACAAGGTACAGTCAGCCCTCCCTTCCCACTGTGGATGGGGTCTGCGACTTTAACCGAAACGACATGCAAGGAAACCAATCTTACTATAGGCCAAGTGATATAAACAATGGCTAAATTCCTATGGCATCTCATCAATGTCACCCACACTGAACAGAACAGTTATTCCAGGACCTGCTTGAGGCTTCTAGTTACCCACTATCATCTGCTGAACATCTAAAGGACACGCTGTATACTAAACATCTCAAGAAGAATACAATGTAAACACAGTGTACAAACCATAAAAATCCATAAAGCCCAGGCCCCTGCTACCACCAGGAAGACCAGCAGAGACCCAAACAGACTGTTTTTTTTTTTCCAATGGAAAAAATTATACAAGTTCATTATAATGATTTTGAAGAACAAGACTGGGAGACTCGCCCAGAAAGACTGTTTAAAAGAACTTGGTAAAGCAAGTCAAAGACAGAAAGTAATCAGAACCAGCAAGTGGCCACTCAAAGGCCCGGGACCAAGGATGTGTGCTAGAAGGAGAGGAGCACAGGAAATTCTTCTTCTAGTTTCAGGCGAAAGAGAGAGAGAAGCCCTGAGATAAAAGGGCGACATAGAGAATGCACCTGAAGGACTGCTAACTAGCGGGCAGATACCTGTGCCGGCACCACCTCACCTTCAGAATGGAACCCTGAGGCCTGGAGCAGATGTGTGAGCTTTTTGGGGCCCCGGTTCCTGGGGACTTGGGATCACTACCACAAACACATGGAACAGAGACGTGTGCTCGCTGTCTCACGGCTGGTGCACCAAGAGCTGTGGTGGCAGACTCTTGAGCCAGCACCAGCTCAGAAGAAACCCACTGGGTTTCAGATCAGACCCAAGGGTGCAGGCCCATGGAAGGTCACTTTAAATGGGAGCTATACTAAAAACAGCAACTCAAGCTCTAGAATTTGGAAGCCCCAAACGGCATGCAAGTGTTTGTGATGTAGGACACATGCATTCCTCTGGGAAGAAGGCTCCGTGACCCTGAAAAAGGTTAAGGGTCACAATGCCAAAAACAAAAAAAGTCACAGTGAGGACAGTCACTGTAATGAAAGCATAACAATGGCGACCATGAATCGATGTAACAGTACCCACTCTCTCCCTGAGCGATAGCACACCGATGAAGTAACCCACTAAAAAGGAGCCCCACATGTGCTCCTGGAAAAGTGGGAGAGACACATGGTTTGGTACTGACGGGAGGACACAGGGGCTGATAAAGTAACAGCAGTACTCCGCTCACATCCATGTTCATGCAGGATCGCTACTGAAGACCCCAAGAAGTGATAAGGACATTCTAAAGTGAGACAAACAGCTAGACTTGAAATATGACGTCATGCAGAAGTACCCCACAGCCACCCCTTCCGGGCGTCACATGGTGCTTCTCATCCGGAAACTAAAGCCCTGGTTATGAACTTTTCTGCAGAGCTCCCTATGACCCATTTTCATCCTGTGACGACTCCCTTCTGCTGTGGCCCACCTGTACTGACGCTAAGTGACAGTCGCATAGTCTCCTCCTGGGAAAGAACCACACCCAGACTGTCCACACTGTCGGGGCAACCACGCTGTACATGGGAAGCTGTGCTTCTCCTGCTGGGACATGGTGGGTTCCTGGGACACCCAGGGGCATGCAGGGTCACAGGAAGATGGAGATGTTTTCCTACACTGTCAATCTGACCTGACAGTGTGTCATTTAACACAATTTTTGAAACTATTGAAAGCAAACATTTGCATTATTTTTTAAGATTTAAAAACATGAAGCCAAAGACCAGGAACAACAGCAGTAAAACACAAGACTTCGAAGTCATTCTGAGCTTGAGATGGGTCCCTTATGAATGGGAGTTTCTTTGTAGAAAAGATTAAATACTAACGCAAGGTGATGTGGGGACAGGGGGGAGAATCAATCTAAAAAGTAAAAAACAAAAGCACCAAACCACACGGCCTGAAGGACCGAAACACAAAGGGCAACACGAGTCGAGCACTTCTACACCAAGTCTGACTGTCCGGAGGGCCTCACGCACTTGGTCCGCAGTACCCTGGGAGCACAGCACCCAGGAGTGCCGTGTTAGCCACTGTACAGAGAGCAGAACGGAGGCAGCGACTCGCCCAGGATGACACAGCTCCCAGTGGTCATTCGGGGATTCGGACGCTGGCGGGCCAGCCCCAAGCCCACCTTCTCCGTTGCTACCACGACAGCCAGCAGAAGCAGCTCCAACCGCCATGTCCTTCTCGCAGGAAGCTGTGCTCCTGTCAGCCGTGGGCACCAAGGCCTTGTTCGAAACTTCACAGATTTACGACACCTTTACTTAGAACTAACAGAGCTAATATAATACACAGTACACCCTGAAGAAACAAAGAAATCAGCACTATAATTTAGTAAACTAATTGTCAACATTTTACTACCAATACATAGGAAGAACCCGCAAATGGGCTTTCATTTTCTTGGAAAATTTGTATGTAGGGCACTTTTTCGTGTTATACTGCAGAGTGTTTAAATCCTCACTGCAGTTTGTTTTCACAAGGACTTGGTGACTTTCACAACTTGAGAACAACTGCTGTTCACATTAACACTGGACACTGACGAAGTCAGATATCCTCAAACCACATTTCAGCGACAACTCTGGAAACATGGAAAAATGGACTAGAATGTCTTAAAATGTTAACTGCTGAGGCATCCTGAGACGTCCGGTGAACATGCATGTGATCAGTCTCCCCGCCCGCTGCACCCCGCCCAGGCACACAGACAGGCAGAGAGCAGCCAGCGGCTCACCTGGATGACCTTGTAGAAGTAGGCATACTGCCGAGCTGTGTTCTTGTACTGGCTGAAGACGTCGTGGACAGCCTGTGTGGACTGCAGAGACCGAACTTCATCCTCCTCAAAGTAGAGGGGCGTGTCGTACTCGCTGGGGAGGGTCTGAATGTAGGGCTGCCAGAAAGAGTTAGGGTCGGCTCGCTCACACAGCAGGTGGAAGGCCAGTGTGATATTTCCCATGGCTTGAAGAATTCGATCTTGAGAATATAAGGGCCCTGAAGAAACCCAGAAGTTAACAGCATAAGTTCCACAACTCCTTTAAAAAGAATTCACTTCTGTTATTAAAGTTATGGAAATAAATAAGCAGTATTGTAACATTTAAAGTGACAATGCATCTTTCTTCTGACATTCGTCTACCACTTCAGATTGTGTGTAAAACACCTTGAAATTCTGTATGTTTCTACCATTTTCACTTAGCTATGAACAGTCAGAAATCATTCTCACCCAAAACTGAGTTTTTAGCGGACTCAACAGTCATCAGTAATTTCCGTGGCACCCACAAAAACAGTTCTTCTGCCTGGAAGGAAAACAGGAGCACAGCAGAGTCACGAACACGCAACACACCCTGGCCTCCCACCCAGCTGGGCCTGGTCGGCAAGCCCGCCGGCAGGAAGACAACTGAAGCAGGCATAGCAGTGCCTCGTCCCTAATCCCCCAGTGTGGCTTGGGCACGAGCACTCGTGGTGTCAGAGTGGGGGCCACTTTCAAACCTTGCCTCCGGCAGGAAAACTGACTACATGTACCGAGAAGACAGCCAAACAGAGACTTCTGACGTGGATACAAAGTGAGCGCAGTGCCTGGGCCAGCGCACAGGGGTTTACCCCACTCTCCACCGCACTTCTATCTTAGGTGCCGAAGCAGAACAGAGCTCCCACCTCCAGCAACAGCCTCTGCCCGTGTGCGCCACTCCCAGCGCCGCGTGTCTGCAGCTGGAGTGACAGTCCCCTCTACATTCCTGTCTCCAGAACATGACAGCTACCGGCAAGAGTGCAAGCCCACAGGAGAGATTTAGGTGTACTGATTTCCCCCAAAGTGTGCCCGCCCCCCACCCGCCCACATCCAACACCCAGTCCACCACCAGCCCCGGGTGCTCTGCCTGCAAACCGCCAGAGCCCACGCCCTTCTCTACGGTCAGTCTCAGGGCCCCACGAGGTCTCCTGACACAGGCCGAGAAATGTGAACTGACTTGTCCCCAGTCACGGCTCCCAAAGACGACGAGCTGCAAGGGGCTGCCTGGAACACGGGGTCAGTTAGGGGACCACGGTGACAGGAGAGGTTGGCTGCCCCTGCCCCCAGGCCACAGGGCTCAGAACAAGCCCAAGCATCTGGCTCCGTGACCTGTGTCCTCCACACAACATAATCCAGACACACTCAGATGCCCACCCCCAAGACCAGCAGTCTACGAACTCACCTTGATGTCTCTTGTTGCTCTCAAACCAAAGCCCTCTTCTTTGAAGTTAACCATTTCAAAGCCCTCAACCGAAGCTCCATTTTCAGAGGCCCATTTCATTAGATCAGGAAAGTAATCTTCTCTTTTTCCATCAAAAGTAACAGACAGACCTGTATCAATCCATGATTTACAAAACAAGAGCTACTTTTAGGACATGTAACATTCATGCTACTCTCAGAAAATAAAAAGGACAGTAACTAACAAGACAAGTAGTAGTAACACTCTAATCTTGAAAAAAATCAGGCTAATCAACAGATCGTTACAGCACAAGCAAGGTGGACTGAAACCCGAAACTCCTTGTAGGCTCCAAGGAAAACACTTACGGACCCCCAGGCAATAGGAGCGCTGACTGAGGTAGTCTGGGGGGAAAGAGTGAGAACCTCCGTCACTGCTGCAGACTGACAGGGCGGCTCCCCACCCCGAGTCTACGTGCCGTCTCCCGTACGCACACTCGCTTTAACCAGCTTCCCACGAGAACAAAAGTCAGTAGCTCACACGTGCACAACACAAGAAGCCGTGTGTGAGGACGAGCCCTGATCTAGGACCACAAAACCGGAGGGCTCTGCTGCAGAGTCCCGGGGAGCAATCTCGACAAGCTGGGTCTACAGTGCCAACACGAAATGTGACACAGTTTTTAAACATCAAGTAGAATACCTCATATGTTAACTTTAAAAATACCGATTACTATCATGTATGTTCATGAGTTTACACGTGAAGTAGAAAAACATTCACAATAAAGACCACACCCCCCCCCCAGGGGGAAGGGAAGAGGTTGGGATGGAGGCCTAGGGCTTGGCTAGCTCTTTGTGTAACAGTTATTCCTTAAAATCAAATACAAAGTAAAATAAACAAGGAAGGGAGGGAAAGGCAATTGGACCAGCACCAGCAGGGGAAACAAGGGAAGGAGAACTTGAACAGTTAAGGGTTTGACACGTATTCAATCTGGGTAGTAGGTTCTTAGGCGTTGTTATATTACTTTCTGGAATTCTCAGCTTGAAATATTTTTCAGAAAGATGAAAACCCATGCACTGGAAAAGTCACTCCGTTTTTGATGAAACAGGGAGAAGAACAGGAGCTGTGCTAACACGAGGAGCTGGGCGTGAAAGCCAGCCCAAGCGCGGGTGGCCATGTCACCACCCTGGACTTAAAGGTCCACTCGAGCAGCAACGGCCTGAAGTGGCATTGTGCCAGGCTAGATATGCAGATCCCTGCTAAGGGAAGAAAACTGACTTCGTTAGGGATCATCTAAGACTTCCTGAGAACGAATGAGCCCTCCTAAGTTTGGGGTCAGCTGTAGTGAACAGTCTCTACTCAGAAGACACGCAGGACACACAGAAGTTTTCAACCACACTTCCGGTGAGCCAGGCTTAGCACAGGCTATATTTGGTGCAGGTGAGCGCCCTATAAAAGAACCTGTCACCACGTGGGATCTGAGACCATCTAGCCCAAGGCTGCATGTTATGTAGGTGTGCACGGGGGAGCAATACAGCTACTGCCTCAGAGAGCAAAGAAACAAACCCTCTTCTGACTCACCTTCACGACAATAAACAAACAGGGAGACCCGGAAGGTTCTTCTCATCCTGTTAAATGCAGGCTGCTTGTTATGCTCCCCCCCCCCCGCCTCCCATGTGGCCCTGAATACCGATCTTCCCTTTCTGTGCTTTACAGAACGAAAACCACAGGAATATTAAATAGGCTTTTTCAACTGACACTCGGCCCCATCGCTGCCCTGGCCTCGTGAGAGTGAGGCCAATGTCTCCTGAATACATCCCCTAAAAACGCAGCTTGGGACATAGACCTACATCTCCTGTTTAGTCAAAATACGATTGAGCCCATTATAAATCTTGGTGGACATGAACCAATCAGCATACACTTGTGTGCTCACCATACACAGCATCACGGACTGACCTCAAACACTGAATGAAGCACGGTACTGAAAAACAGACTTACACAGGTATTTCATAAAATGAAGGTAAATGAAAGTTGTGTCACTTTAGCCCCCAGAAACAAACATTTTACCCCCCCGAAGTGGGCAACGGCATCTCAGAGAGGAGTCCTGCCTCTCCAAGTCTAGCAGCCCCTCCTGCTCCAATGACCTTGCCGAGAGGGTGAATGACCGACACCCTGACTACTCTCCACACCTTTCTGACGTATGCCAAGTCTCTACACAATTTTCTTAAAATACGATTATCATTCCAGAAAACGCACCTTTTTGTTTCTTCCGTATTTTCTCCACGAGAGACCGGATCTGCACATACTCTTCCCACTCCTTCCCCGGGCCGGGGGCAGGACTGCTGCATTCTGTAACATAAGAGCCATGGGACTCAGACATTTCTTTCACCTTAACCTGCGCTCTTGAGAAGAAAGGGGGTAGGGGTTGTCGTTGTTAATTTATTTTTAAAGGACAAAGACACCACAGCCAGGATGACACACGTGAGAAGCATAAACGAGGGATACTTGCCAAGCACATACACCCTCTGACACCATTCCGATGCCACCTACCCACTGTGGCCCCAGCACTCCCGTGAGCGCCTGGCTCACATCTACCTCATTCCTGTGGCTGATACATTTTCCTCAGAGTATAACTGTGAAGAGGAAGATCTAAAAAGCCACACGGAAATGCAAACCGTTGCCCTGAAAACTGTCCTAGATGGTAAGAGAAGCTAATACCGAAAGTCCCCATTTCTTCCTAGTTAAGCCCCGTAACAATGGCTCCCTGGGGGAACCATTAAATTGGACATAAGGACTCTTAGTCAACAAACATTTCACATCCGTGTGTAAGGCACTATATTAAGCACTCTGGGGGAGTCTCTAAAAGAGAAGGCACAGTCAGTCTAAAAAAGGAGCTGAGATTCTACTGCAGAACCAGAACCGAAGGAACCAACAGCCGAGACCGGGCTGGTGTCTTAAAAGGCCGTACACCGGGCACCCAGCTGGCCTGCCAGCAGCGCCTTCCTTTTCAAGCAGCTGTGTCAGTTTAAAGCAAGCCCTTCCCATGATCCTGCTACACCTCTTGGCCCCCGTCCTCCAAGGAAAGGAGTGCCGGTGGTGGTAAGGAACAGGAGCTAGCTGCGTGCCGAGGCACGACTACTGAGACTGGCCGGTCTTACTCATCCTTCTGTCAGCAAGTACTGACCGAGGTCCGGGACACAGCACAGAGCCTGTCCTCGAGCTGCCCCCAGTCCGGGAGGGGGGGGGGGGAGCGGTCAGCACCTCCATGCTCTGTGGAGGGCCCACACATCCTGGGGCAGGAGGGGAGAAAGGGGCCCTGGGAGCGTGCAGGGAAGGACCCGGCCCAGACCCGGCTGCTGCCTGCTTGTCAGGGAGAAAGCTCAATTTTTATTTGCGGTTTAGCCTATCTTATAATCCACACCTAAGGGGCAAGTAAATGAGGCAAATGTAGTAAGTTAACCAAGTAACCACAGCTAAATTTAAAACACACACAGCACCAATTTAAATTCACCACTTTTTAAAAAGTTATCAGTTTATACGAACTTGCTAAAGCAAGGTATTTAATGCCCTTGAACCAAGAACACATGACTTCAGCATGTGAAAACTGAAAAACTGTTACTGAATCACTGAAAATAAAGGCGAGCCATTCTAGGAAAGGCCCTGGTACGAGAGCCTGCTGTCTGAGAGGGCACTGTGCTGACCTTGGGCTTGAGCACCCATCATGTGCCTTCACACGGCCCGGCGCACACGGTCCTCCTCATACACCCAAGGTGGTCTCTATTTAACGAGATAACCACTGAAACCCGGAGGGGTTGAGTAATGGGTCTGAGGCCACACTGCTGAAACAGCAAGACCGCCACTGTCCACCACTGCCCAGAGAAGCCCACGTTCTGGGAGCCTGTGCCACGGGGGCTGCGCAGCCAGTGCTGCATCAGGCCTCGGCACAGCTCCTCAGCACCCACGGGCAGTTACACGGCACCTACAGGGGGCAGCAGCTCCACCAGGCAGGCAGGCAGGCAGGCGGCTGCGGGGCAGACAGGCTCTGTAACTGCCCAGATCCCGTGGCTAACTTCATGCCTCCGCAGACAGCGACACTCCCGCACAGCCCTGCGGGGGCAGGGGCACAAGTGCACATGCCCCAAGGAAGGGCGGGAAGGCCAACAGCACAACTTACTCTGCAACAGCTCACTAGTCAGGTTCAAGGTTTCCTTCGGTGACACACTTGCTGTAGCACCAGTGCCTGATTTTTGTGTTTTCACTCGACTCTTCTTACCCATTTTCTGACTGCAAAGAAGAGAAAAAAGACAAAGAGAAAACATTACACTTCCAAGGAAAAAAGTCGAGAAATAAAATGTGGCACCACAGTGGCTAAGCCTTGAGATGCTAAGAATTTATCTCCCATGGGCCATACCCCAAAGTTTTCTTCCAGAAAAAACAATAATGAAGTATAATAAATACTAGTACTCGGAGGTTCTCAAATGAAAAACAAAGTCTACTTTGGAGTCTGGAAGAAAAGTGCATTCTTTTTTCCCTACAGAAACTGTAGTAGAAGGAAATTTTACTCTCGATTTTTTTTTCAAGTCACACCAATTTTATCACACATACTAGTATGTTCACCTCATGACACTGCAGAGGTGAAAGTTACGCACGTATACACGAGCCACAAGTCACCCGGGCATAAAAGACATGTACCTGGGGTCTCTCCCGCAGAGTCTGCTCTAACCCTTTCACTGTGCTCCACAAAAAACTCAAAATGCCTTGCTCAGGGTCTCAGACCACAGATGCGAACGAGGTCCTGTATCATCTATCACATGAGAAATGGCCACGCTGTTCCGTCAGCAGATGAGTTTTCGGTCCGTCAGAAAGCAACAAAGCAGGACCAAGTCCACTTCCGACAGCCACTTATGACCAGGCACACAAGCTTCTGCACGGTGCTCTGTGCTGGGCAGGCACATCCTGCCCACGGCCTCCCTATGTCCCTGCCACACCTGCAGAGGCGAGTGGTAACAACAGCTGCGTCAGAGGCCTTAGACTCATCTGTTGCTTGGCCAAGCCCCAAGCAGGGGACCCACAGCATCCAGCTTGAAATCCTGCAGTATTCTGTCCAGCACACAGGCAAGCTCGAAGCCCAGGTGCACTGGCTTGAGCAAGCTCTGCGGGTCAACGTGCAGGGACCCCGCCGGCTGTGGCAGGAGACGACCGAACAAGGGAAGACCAAGCCCATGCCTTTAGGGAGGAGGGGGTAGGGAGGCGAGCAAGGCTCACAGCACAGAGAACTCTTCAGCACTGGAGGAAAGTAACTAACAGAGGCGCGAGGAAGAAAGAACACTGAAGAAGGAAAACTGCACTCTAAGAAAAGGTGTGAGATGGTGTCAGAGTCCAGATGGAAGTCTTCCTAAATCCAACCCCTTCGTTAGCTAACACAGATTTCTCCAACACCATGGATTTGAAATGACTACCTGCCCTTTTCACTTAGAATTCAAAAATTTGTTACACACAAGGAACAATGTTTACTGTGATTTCAGCTGAACCCGGAGCCAGATTCCAAGCTCCAACAACTGAAACAGTTGAATAGGTGTCCTAAGCACTCTAAACGCTCTGAGTGGGAAAACTGCCTACCAGACACTCCTAAGTTTCATATTTATCTTCGATGTCTATCTCAAAAGTCCACATTAGAAAAATATGAAGACATACTAAATTAAATGTCTGTATACATGCCCACACACACATTCACTCAAGTTAAGTCCCAAATACTAGCCAGAGGTGCAATGCTAAATGAAAGTTGTTTTCCCAAAGTTTAGGATGAAATCAGGTATAATTTACAAATTCTCATTGAATTATCTGGAGAGAAACAAAGCATGTGGTAACAACTGGATTTAAACAATACTTAAGAAAAAAGAAAATATGTAGAACACCAACACAGAACTAACAGACAAGCAGACCCTACAAACAATCATGGTCACCGCTGTTCAAAGGAAGGGGTGTCTACCAGAAGGAAGTATGCCAGGAGTTTCCCAGTATCTGCTCTTCTTCAGTATCAAGATGTTTAAGAACCTACAAGTCCTCAAAATGTGGCCCTTTAAAAGAAAATCTGTTTAGCAAGTCCATCAACAACCTGTCTACCTAGGAGATGAGAGGCTCTGGGAAGACAATGAAAACAAACGTGTACTCAATTATCACTTACATTGCTAAACGGCAAGTGGCATCTGTAATCAACAACCACTTCTAGTGGCATCTGTAATCAACAACCACTTCTGACCAATCAAATGATTCCTTCACACATCATCTGTGCAGTGGAATAAACGGGTCAGGAGATGTAAGACAAAGTGCATTCAGTGACCTTGGCCGATGGCAGGTGGAGGTGGCGGTGAGGGAGGGTGCTGGATGCCTAACCCATTTTTACAAAGTACAGTTCACACATACTGAAAAGACAGAGATGGAGTTCAGCTGCACAAGGGTTTTTTCCCAAAAATTTTAAATGGAAAGGGTATATATTTCTATTTTTCCTCAGTTGCTTTCAATAAAATGCAACTAGAATAAACATTTTTGATTACACTTATTTGGCAATTTATCCAGGAAACCTTAGCTCAAATCCAGCATCTGGTTTTCAATGCACCCAACTTCACAGCTGGATTGACAGAAGGAGAGAATGGGCCAAGGCCGCCTCCTACCTCGGGCACCCAGCTGGAAAATGGACTTCAGGGGAGTGTGAGAGCCTGCCTAATCTTTGTGTAGGAAGAGAAGAATCTCACTAAATACTTCCCAGGCCATTAGGATCAGATTACTGCGTTCTGAGTAAAAAGCACAAATTATAGGAGGACGGTCAGGAAAATGAAAGCACTCCCAGACTGAAAAGGAACAGTGTGATGTTTTCTCTCCTCCACCAGCCCTGACGCGGCATATACAGTCTTCACGTTACATGGTACCGCGTTAACCAAAACCGGTGAGTGCCGGAAACAAGCTCTCACTTCGCGCGGTGGCAGGGACGAGCAGTAGGGGAAGGCCACACTAATTTCCACCAGTTTCAGTGGTTAACTAGCCCCCATCATTCCAATCTCTATCGAAGAGGTCCAGATGTGCCACAACTCACAAGTGCTAAGTAGTCAGGGCAAGCAGGCAAGCATGTGGAATGAATTTCAACTCGGGAGCTACTTCACTACAAAGATGAATGCAGACCTATCAACTGCATGAAAGTACAATTTAAATCTTCCTACAGAACAATTTGGACTCTCATATACACAGATACGGATATGCACATATCCAAAATTGAGGTTTTTAAAAAAATACAAATGTTTCTTGCCTTCCATAATACTTTGCTACTTTTCTACTTTACCCAATTTTAGAAATGCTTAAACCATTTCTTGACTTTTCGACACATAACAGTTTTAGTTTTAAACTGCTGTTGAATTAACTTGTAAATACACTTAATTGCCATGACTGGTATAGCTCAGAGGGTGGGATATCATCCCAAGAACCGAGGATTCACAGGTTGAATTCCCAGTCAGGGCACATGCCTGGGTTGCGGGTCAGGGCCCCCACTGGGGGTGTGTGAGAGGCAACTGATCAATGTGTACCTCTGGCACACTGATGTTTCTCTCTTCTCTTTCTCTCTCCCTTCCCCACTCTCTAAAAAATAAATAAGTAAAATCTTTTTTTAAAAAAGAAGATCCCATTTTTAAAAAACTTTTCATAAAGCAAAGAGCCATTTGGTATCATGAACAATCATGTCCTGTTACATCTTCCTAACCAAAAAAGAGAAACTGCTGGGTGTGAAGGAAGAGCTATAATCTGTCCAGAAATCACCTCAAACCATCCACATCATTCCCACGGAGTCTAGAACTGTGGGGTTTCAGGTTGGAAGAGACCTTTGGACTTACCCGTGTTACCCATCAACCCCGCACATGTTTAAAATAAATCTATCCCACGTGATGTAGCAGTTATGGCTGTCAAAAGTGCTTTGCTATCCACTGTCAAATTCCAGCCTGAAAACCTTCCGAGAGGGGTGAGCATGTCATCCCTAACAGGTGCATCACCTGAGGTTCAAGTGGCAGAGGTGGGCAGGACCCCAGGTTCTGAGGGCACTCCCTGTTCCATGCATATCACACCTGCTGCTACTTCTGGAAAGTTCCCTGTCCTCTTCAACTTGTCCCAGTTCTGCCTTTAAAAGAGAAACCAACCTTCAAATTTTTGAAGACAGGTTTCTGTGTCCAAAGCCTTCTCTTCTCCAGACTTTAACATGCTTTCATGACATACTTCCAGAAGTGGACAAAGCCACTTGGAAAAACACACCATTCACCGAAGTATAACGTCTCGAAGTCAACAAAACCTTTCAGATGTGCTGGGAGAGGGGCACAGTTCAGTGTGCAAACTGCGGAAACCACTTGGGTAACTGTGACATGTAGCAATACTAAAGCATTACAATCAACAAATGAAAAACTTTATTAGTCACTAGTAAATGTTATGGTACAAGCAATTTTAATGAGAATTTTTCAACACTAATCCTACTTTCTCTTAACTGTGCTTAACAGAAAACTACTGACATGACGTCATGCTTGTTTACTGAGATTGAAACCTTAAAACCACTTAGTCCTAAAAATACAACTTTTTAGACCTTGTTATGCTCTAATGAATTGTATCCTAAGAGAAAGTGGAAAGTGAAACATAGGCTCATATACAGGTAATACACCTAAAACACTGCATATTTATGAAGAGTCCTATGTCAACACCTGATTGTCTACATTCTCTGTACAATTCTTCAGTTCTTCAAAAAAAAAAAAAAAAAAACAGTGAAAGCACCTCTTACCGCTTCCCCCCTCTGCCCTCAGCTCCCTCATTACCCGGCCTAAGCATGTGAAATTCTACTTCAGCTTGGTAAACAGTGTGCCTCAGGTCCCTTTCAAATCTTCAACTTCAGAGTCAGACTTGGCTTCCCCTGTCAGCCAAGAGTGCTTAGACTTATCTTGATTAACTAACTTTCTTTCTTGAATAAGAAAGCATTCCAAAGTCTTAACTTTGATATTTGCATTTTATAATCATGTGGTATCATTTTTCTTCCAATCAAATTTACTTCCCTTGAAAATTGTCAATACCTGTGTCTGTACCTCTTGTTTTACAATCTGTTTATGTACAAAACCTGGAGGAAACTCCCACCTGGAAATCTGCCTCCCCAGCTAATCTCTGGCTCGAGTTACTGAGTGAAGTTAACAACAAAAAGCAGCACTTCTAATCTTGCCAATTGTGCTAATTAAACTCTTCCTCCTAAGCCTACTAAGTAACTTAAAACAGAAAAGTCTCAACTCCTCTGTAATGGAAAACTATAGTGTGTGTATTAATATTTTGTTAGAAAGTTATTTTTACTTTGGGAATAAACATAGAAATTAATTATATTTACAGATCAAAATATTTAACATCTCTGATTTTATATATAGGAAAATATGAGATGATATAAAGAAACCCAATGTACAAAAGTCATTTTTGCCAAGTAAGATACACCTGTAAGTGCAACAAAACCGAAAACTAAAAAAATGTAAAAGCAAGGAATCCTCAGTCTAATACTCTGAACTGGCTAAACATGACTCAGAGTGAACAGATATCCAAGATGGACACTTCTATGACAACGGCGAGAAAAAAGGATGCACAGCAAATCAAAATGCAGGCCTGCACAGAAGTTCGCTAGCTGAGAACACAAGTAACTTGGCCACCAGCAGCTTCTAAAACAACACAAGAATAAAGACACAGTCCCTGCTCTCTACGAGTGCTGAATGCCACTGTCGTGAATGACTGCGAGGCCTCGGCTCGGCGGGCCAAAACCCAGGCGGCAGCCCCAGGCTTCAGGTGCCAGGAGGAGGGCACGTGGAGCCCCTCCTCCCACCCCCAGGCCACGCAACAATGCACAGCAGCTACGAAAAGACCAGTTTCTGAAGGTATAAACCCTCCCAGCAAAAGATGTTCATCAAACTACACAAAAATGACAGATATCAGTTACATTTCTAAGTGCTACTTCAGATTAGTGATTAAAAAAAAGGATGTAATTCAAACATTGCAAGGGACTTAAAAATGCCTCAAACTAAATTGGTATCTAGTTAAAAAAAAAATGTAACCCTGAGCTAGGAGATAAGATTTTTGCTCATACTTTAGCTAAAATTCCACGCAGCACAAACTGTGTACCTGGTTTTCACTAAACTCAATGGTTATCTACAGGCAAGCCTGCTGATGATGTCGCTCCCTTCCTACCTGTCATCTCCTTTGTCATTCTCCTCTAGGTACTGAGGAGGCCATTCTGAAAACAAAGACAATTGAGCTTCAAAATGGAAAAATATTTGCATATACCCTTCACAGTTTTCTCATTTTCCAGCAGCCTCCAAAGCAAAGGTTCCATCATCATTTAAAACGGGGCCTGCATGTTCACCACAGGAAGACAAGCTCCTTAAGAGCCCCGTCCTCCTGAACAGCAGGGGCAGAGCTGAACAGAAATGCTCACTTCTACAGCACGCAGGCATAAATGGTCCGACCCTCAGGTCCAACCATTCCCATTCCAGGAGACAGGCACTGAGAGACGTTAGGAGAGAGGAGAAGAGGCAACCATTTCGCTCATTCCGACGGGGATTTCCTTTCAGAGGTGAACTTACAATTTTGAGTGCAGAGAGAAAGCAGAGCGCACGGGCAGGGGTAGCAGAAGGCTGAAGACAGAGGAAGTCTGGGGTCTCAATAAAGGGGCTGTTTGTTCTGTAGCGGTTTGAGAAGTCAGCTTTGCAAACTACTTTCTTGGGACAGAGAAAAACTCCTCGAACTGCTGGAACTTGACTAAAATATCAATCACAGCAGCCCCAGGGACTAATTTGGTAAGGCAGGACTGCATGCACAGTGGCCTGCAGAGACAGACACCCGGCTCAAGCAAGTCACACCAAGTACTATCAACCATGGCGAGGACAGCTGCTTTGTTTTGCTATATTCTTGAGTTAAATGCTTTCACTTAAAATAATACGAAAAACCTCTCCAAGATTATTAGTCAGCTCAGTTTTGAAGTACCAGGCAGGTCGTTTTTGAGAAGAAAAAATGGGGGAGGAAATAGTATCATTTACGTGATAAAATTCACACGTGTCAGTGTCCAGTTCTGAGCTTCGACAAACGCCCAGGGCTGTGTAATCACCACTGCAACCAAGCTATGGCTAACTCTTCCGACATGCTTAAAGGCAAAATTAACCTGTCCACATAATTTACAAGTATTTTTGCTTTTGAGGCATCACCGCCTTCATTTGGAAAAGCAAAGACAATACCCTTCAAGTGATCCTGAACGTGTCAACACACGGTGCGGGTGAGGCCCCCGCAGCAAGTGTGGCCCGCACACGACACGAATCGTCCCCTTTCCCCAGAGTGGAAACGGGGAGCCAGAACTGCATCGCCAGGCTGGAGCCACGAGGAGGAAGAGTTTAACGCCGGAGTGACAAACTCCCAAGCACTGAATTCTTCTCCCCTAGTAGGGCTCGAAACGTGTGGAAGATAGCCAGGGCGCGTGGGAAGAAAGATGACCTATTTTCAACGACTGTTTTTATAACTGGAAAGTGAGTGAGAGAAGCGGAGCCTAGTCCCCGGGCACCCGGCGGGCACCAGAGATTTGGAGAGAGAGGAACAGAAAAGCCACACCGCCTTCACCAACCAACGGGGTGACGACGGGAAGGAAGGAAGCGAGAGCGCGAGCCGGTCGCACGCAGAGCCGAGCCGACCAGTGCGACGGAGAAGAGCCCGGGCCCCACCCGATGGGTGAAGAGGGGCCGGGCGCTCCCTGCACCTGCCGCCACCTCCGGAGCGGTCGGAGCGGGGGCAGGAGCGTTAGACGCCAGGAAGGGACGGGGGGGGGGGGGGGGGGGGGGGGGG
>VMDR010005343.1:0-18312 GCA_007922815.1 Macrotus californicus | reverse complement strand
AGCGCGGCCCGGACCTCGGCCGAGAGACGCCGACCGGATAGTAGGCGGCCTCGCAGCACTCGGGGGCGACGACACCGGTCTGCCCCGCAGACTGTGCGTGCGGCGGGGTCGCCGCCGGCACTCACCTGCCCGGTTACCCCTCAGCGCAGCGGCACTGGTGCCACACTCCGGCCCAGACCCACCGTCCGCCTCAACCAAGCCCCAGGCGGCGGCGGCGGCGGCGGCCGGACGGGAGGGGCGGGTCGGCGGCCTGAGACGGCCCCGCCACCGCGGCCCAACCCGGATCCGCCCGCCCCCAGGTCCCGCCCCGAGTTGCCGCCGCCGCCGCCCATTGGCCCGCGGCTGAACGCATGGGCGCGGTCCCGCCCCACCGCCCCCCTACCGTTTCGCTCGGGTTTCTCCCCAGCCATTGGGCCTACCGGCTCCCAGGGCCTAAACCGCCGGCTCGGCCCCTGTCAGCTCCGAAGCCACAATTGGCGGAACTGTGGCACGCCCGAGCGCTGATTGGAAGAAGCCTCGACGGGGCCCGCCTCTCGCGTCCAAGTTCCGTTAGCACGTTCGGTTGCTTCGGAGTTGCCTTTGCCCCCGGAGCAGGACCGGTGGGCGGGCCCTCCGGCCGGCTCCTCCTCCTGCGAGGAGGGCCGGAAGAAGACTGGCTGTTCTTTCCTCCTTTGAGAGTTCTGCCTTCTTCTGATTGGTTGACAGGTGACTCTCGTCGCTTGTTTTCCGTCGCCGACGCAGAGAGATGACGTATTCCCCGACATTCCACGTCCAAGATGGCCGCCGTGGGCAAGGAGAGACGTCGCTAAGGGGCTTCCTTCAGGCGACCGGTGAGTGACCGACGGATCGCGGGCAACGCCACCCACCTCCCGCGTCCCTAAAAGTCGAGTAAAGTAAGGTCAACGCCTCCATCCGCTGGTGGAGTCTCTCTTCCCGGATTCCACCTCCCTCCGCTTCCCACAGTGCAGCTCGAAGTTAGCGGGAGGTGGCGGGGCTGCGGGACGGGCTTCGGGAGAGGGTTTTCAGGTGCGGGTGCAGAGGAGAGAGCCCGCGCGGACCCTAGAACAGGTAGCGGCCTTCGCCGAGAAGAGCTGCTAGGGTTTGGGGACTTTCTAGCAGGTGGGGAGACGGGGCAGGGATCTGAACACGCGCGCGCACTCTTGGCTTCACAACCTCAGACTACCCACGTCTTTACATTGCTTCGCAGAAGCTCGGTCCCAACCTTGGTTAGGTCTGAAACTTTGGTGTCGTTCCACGCCTGGATACACCGACTCTGGAGTCTGAAAAGGAATAAGGAAAGGTCACTTCTGCAACTAGATTCTTTTCTCTTGCGCCTGATTGACTCTTGTGGTGTTCAGTACAGAACATGCTCTCCAGGCTTGTAGCCTAGGTGTAGTGGGCGGCACCGTCTAGGTTCGTGTAGTGCTCCTGTGATGTTCGCCTGGTGGTGATATTCTCTCATGAAACATGGCTCAGAGCGTGTTCCCATCCTTAAGCAGCGCGTGAGTAGTTCATTTCGAGAGCTTGTTTGAAAGCAGTGAGTTCACTGAGTGTCTAGGAGGAAGAAAAATGTTTTTTGTCTACTTCCTCCAAAACTGAATAGGGACAAACAAAATCAAGAGGAGTTAGGTGCATGGTAATTGAGGAGATTGTAAAGAAAACCTAGTTGGATTAAATCTCATTTGTTTATTTAGGCCCTGATAAAATTCTTTGCCGGAGAGCTTGCAGATACGATTGTAAAATCATTGGAATCCTCAAAGTGCGGTTAACAATAGAAACCTGGAGTCGGATAAAGGCCTCAGTTTTTGCAGACTAAGTAGATGGCTCTCGGATGCTAGAACTTGTTAACAATCTATTTTAGAATCTTGTTGGAAGAGCAAAAAGGGAGTTTGTGAGTACTTGGAAAAGGAGGGCTGGTTCCCTCAAACCAGCAGTTTCAGTTTTTAAAAAGCTGGGTGAAATAAATAGATGGTAAGCCTTTTTTTAAGTTTATTGGATTGGTGCTGGTTGGGGGCAGGGTGGTGAGTCTGTTTAGGTTTCCTTAGGACTCTTAAACACAATCGCTTCCTGTCCTAGTCAACACAGGTAAACATATAGTGGATGAGGTCTAGTTAGGTGGATTTATATCCATTCAAATTACCAAACCTCAATGTTGACTAATGAGTTGATGTCAGCCTGAATGATGAGAGGTCTTTAGACATACGTTACAGGTCTGTGGTCTTGCTCTTACTCTGATTAGCACTTTGTTTTTTAAACCCTGGCCCAAGGATATGTTTATTGACTTTAGGGAGAGAGGAGAGGGGAGAGGAGGGAGAGGGAGAGATCAGTGTGACATTCCATTGCCTCTGGTAGGTACCGAGACCCAGGCTTGAACCCGCTATCTTTTGGCATACTAGATGATGCTCTGACCAAGTGAGCCACCTGACCAGGGCTGATTAGCACTGTTTATTACCAACTGTAAATGTGTAAGAGGCATGCTTCTCAAATTAATAAATGCACTCAGAACTTGGAGTTAGCTAGTGTGTGAGATGATACTCAGGGTTCAAAGAGGTCTTAAAGGCTGAAATAATAGGCCCAGACTAACAAGAGGCAGATTCACCAGCAAAGATTAAATTGACAGAAACTCAGTTGTCCCAGTTGGAAATGAGGAAGGCCAACTTGACAGAAACGGAGGTAATGTTACCATTACAGAAGCACAGTCGTGTCCCCGTTGAGGAAAGGCAGTATCTTAGTCTAATGGCAAACTGTGGCTCTGCCGTTTGCTTGTGGTGTGAATTGGGCAAGTTGCTTCCTGTCTCATTAGCTCCGTTTTCTCAGGGGTGGGTTGTGAGGGTAAACAAGTAGCTTGCAGGCCTGCGCAACTCAGTGGCCTCTCACTGGACGTGTTGTTTACTATTATTGTAGTGACCTGCCATCCCCCATGTACTACACCAATCATATAAAGAGTATTGTTTTTCATTTTGCTGATATTTAGGGGCGATCTTGAAACACTTAAAACCAAATCTAGTAAATGAGATGTTTGCCCTGGAGAAGAGAACGGAATGTAACAACTGTCTTCGTGAATTTGAAAGGCAGTCAGTAGATGAAGGAAAGGTATTTTCAAGGAGCTAAGTGGGAGCTACAGAGAGTTGTTGAACGGTAGATGTCATTCACTCGTTATTCTGTGCCACCTGTGTACCAGAGCTAGGGGATGAACAGAACGGATCAGAATCAATATGTAATTAACACAAGAATTACTGGTACAGTGAAGACCGGCTGTTGATACTCAGCAATACTGTGGGCTGCTTTGTGATCTGCTAAGGTCCCATTAACGAAAGTGGCCAAAGGAAGGTTAGTGAGTCACCAAACGCTCCTGTTTAGAGGGCGTTGCTGTACTGTGAGAAGTTGAGTAGTGACCTTTACTGTTGTTTCCGGTTGGTAAGTGTCCATAACCCTGAATGTTAAAAAGTGAACTTAATCTTTCGTCACATAAAACGAAATGTCTAAGGCACATTCTTGAAAGATGTTGCTAGAATGCCTTGACGCGCTGCTTGCTCATGAGAGACTTTTCCTTTGTGGAGCTCATAGCTCTCAGGCTTTCACAGCAACTATGAGCTGCTAATGAGAACATTTACGACTCTAGGCTGAAAAATAATTGGACAGCAACAGGGAACAGAGTTATAGAACAAGGCAAGAACTTTTTCAGGGGGTGTGTGATTTAGAGGACTGTTTCTGTTCTATTTATGTACACTTATTTTCACTGCATCTCATGTATTATCTGCCCTGGACTCTAAAGACACCTACACTAGATTATTAGCATGGGGTTCGGTCAAGGACAGCAAGGCAAAACGGGCTTGGAAGTATTTGTGGTTTGTCTCCTTGTGGGCTGGCTTCTTTTCCAACCCTAAATAGAAAATCACCATTAGAACACCTTAGTAATTAATGCTGGCTGCAGCCACCCTCCGGAGGTAAATGCTAAAATGAATGGGTGAAACTTTAAAGAGAAACAGGTATTGGGGGTAGTATTTTGCATTGCAGAATATGGTGGTTTTAACATTTGTCCACACATTCTTTCTACCCTCCTTCCAGGAGGTGGAGTTTCATTCCCTTACCCTTGAGCGTGGGCTGTATTTCACAACTCACTTCTCAGGAGTAGAAAAAAAGAAAAAGAAAACAGTAACTTACGCTGAGAAACCTGGCAGATCTCTCCTTAACCAAATGCTCATGGTTGAGGCTGGCAGTAGGATGGCGCTCTGGCGTTCTTCCTCAGAACTCCAAGTCTGTTCTTTGGAAGACCTCAGACAAACCTCAGTCAAGGGCAAGGAAAGACTGAGAAGCGGTTACATACCAGCAGGTGCTTAGAGGATGGTAACACCTAAATGCCATGTAGTGTCCTGGTTAAGATCCTGGAACAGAAAAGGAATTTTTGGAAAAACTTCAATTTGAGTCAAGGCTATAGTTTATTTAATAAGGTACTACAATTTCTTAGTTTTGATCAATGTACCATGGTTATATAAGATATTACCATTAAGGGGAGCTGGGTAACGAGTCTATAACAAGTCTCTGTATTATCTTTACAATTTTTCTGTAAATCTACAATTATTTTAAAATAAGGGTTTTTTTAAGTCAGATCTATAGAAAAAGATACATGCTCAGAGAAGTCTTCTTCCCAGTGTTTCTGTTTTGTTCTACCCAAACCCTATTGATCAGTCTAAAAACGAGAGATGTCTGTTCTCACGTCGCCTCCTTTCTTACCTAGGTAATAGCACTGTGCACACTCCCTGGCCTCTGGCTGCTCCTGGAAACGTCTCCATGTCAGTATGCACAGTGCTTTCCCCCCTGGTTAACAGTGCATGGTACGCGTTGTGTTAATGTGCCATATTTTGTTCAGCCAGTGCCCCGTTGATGGGCATTTGGGTTGTTTACAGTTCCTGCTGTTATAAATAACACTCCAGTGAATAATCATGTGCCCACGTTTCATATTTGTGGTGGTATTTTCAGAGTAGATTCCTGGAAGTGGGCTGCTAAAGCTGAGAGCGGATGGGTGTGTCATTTTGTTAGGTACTGCCAGGTCCCCCGTGAGAGTTGTCCCCTGTAGTGCTCCCACCAGCAGGTTGTGAGATCGCCTGCCTCTCCTTGGTCTTGCCAACAGGGTATCTGGTGAAGCTTCTGAGCTTTTTGCTGATCTGGTAGGTGAGAGACGATGTCTTACGACATCTAACTCTGAACCCCTCGTATTTAATTACTAAGGCTGTAGTTAACAGGTCCCCCCCACCCCGATTCAGCCACACACATGAGTGTAAGTTAGTTCACAGGATCGCTTTCCTTCGGGTCCTTAATTCTTCCCGTTGAAGGAAGTACCCGGTTCCCTCTAGAGCTCCCAAGTGTGCGGAGGCGGACACCACCCAGGCTGCCGTGTCAGCTTCCCCAGAGTCAGGCCTCCAGGCCAGCCGAAGGCCCTGCCCAGAGCCTGGCCACCACACTGCTGTTTCCTTACAGATCAGACTGGATGTGGGTTTAGCACGTCTGGTAGAACCCTTTCCCTGCCCTTTCTGAAAATTTCTATTCTCTGATCCAACTTACTGATTCATATTGACAGTCCTTGTTTTTTGTTTTCTTTTCTCAACAAGGAGCTTTTAGCAAATCCTTCATTCTGAATAAAAGAGAAGCAGATGAGAAAGCAAGAAAAATTTAAAGCAACTTCTTCCATGTACCTCCCTCCACCTGCTTCCCCCCAAGTCACTGCACCCACAGCTGTTAATATACTGCTCAGTTCAGTGACTTGTGCAGATGTGAATTCATCCAGTCTGGTGGCTTTTTAAAGTGGAAGTACCTAAGTGAAATCAAGTAAACTGAAAAGGAAAATCCAACTGGGTGCTCGATGGGAGAGACGGGCAGTTTGGGAGCATAAGTCTTCTCAGGGTTAGGACAGGCCTGGGTTTTAGTGAAGAATGAACTCTGGACCAGCATGAGGAGGCTGGGCCTAGTAATGGAAGGTGTGGCGGATACTCGCTTCCTTTAAACAGCTGTGAACATTGGGATTTATTGTACTGGGGGTCACTTAC
This sequence comes from Macrotus californicus, assembly GCA_007922815.1. Taxonomy (NCBI): domain Eukaryota; kingdom Metazoa; phylum Chordata; class Mammalia; order Chiroptera; family Phyllostomidae; genus Macrotus; species Macrotus californicus. Next base: position 12,268 of record VMDR010005343.1, on the reverse strand, counting down.
AGCACAGGTGTTCCTCAGTATCTGTGTGGGGTTGGTTCCAGGACCCCCATGGACACCAAAATCCGTGGGCGCTCAAGTCCCTGGCGTGAAATGGCGTAGAGCAGTCAGTGCGTGTGGACGTGAGCTGGGCTTCCAACCGCCGATCAGTAGTGTTGTGTCTGTGGGGTTGCACCCCCATCGGGTGCCGTCTGTGACTGTGGATTGTCCACGGTGGTTGGGACGGCTCCACGTGGAGCACCCCTTCCAGCCTTGCTCTGCTTCTCTCTCGCAGGGTCCGAACACTCTCAGCCAGCCTTTGAAAAGAACCAGTCTACTTCAATAAATGAAGGAAAACAAAGAAAACTCAAGCCCTTCGGTGACCTCAGCAAACCTGGACCACACAAAGCCATGTTGGTACTGGGATAAGAAAGACTTGGCTCACACACCTTCTCAGCTAGAAGGACTCGACCCAGCCACTGAGGCCCGCTACCGCCGAGAGGGGGCTCGCTTCATCTTTGACGTGGGCACACGTCTGGGGCTGTATCCTGATTCTTTGGTGTCTGTTAGAGATGGGCTGCCCACCTCCGCCACCGAGAAGTGGGTTAGCTTCTGTAGGCCAAGTATATGATGTCGCTGTACTAGAATGCCTCCTGAGTGTCTTCTTATCTAAATGTTATTTCTGATTTGCCTGGCTCCTTAAGGGTTTTCTGTTTCCTGTTTTTTCATTTAAATGTGTAGGCTTGGCCATTGAACACATGGCCTCCAGGAGGAAAACAGATCCCAGGGATCACAGTCAGGGTGTTCCTCAAGGGCACCCAAGCCCGGCCTTGTTAATAGGGTAAACTTGACCCTGCTGAGTCTCGTACCAGAATCCTGATGCCAGGACTCCCATCTGCCTGCTTTTCTGCTAACAGTGTTGACTTCATCGCTGATTTTGTTGCTATTATTTGTCTTTAGTTGGTCCACATTTAACTAAGAACATAACGTATAAAAATTTTTGGCTGAAGTCCTTAACCAGAACAACAGGCACTATGATACCCTGGCAACTGGAATAATTTATTTTCATCGTTTCTACATGTTCCATTCCTTCAAGCAGTTCCCGAGATACGTAAGTATCTGAATTTTATTGTAATGCTCTGTCGCCTGTAATCATTTCCACACAGTTCAGGGGGCTGATTATAACCTCTTTTTGTATTTCCAGAAAGTATTTATTTCCACATAGTATATACTACGTATAAGCAAAATCACGTTTGAACTTTGTTTTGTTGTTGTTAATTAACCATATTCAAATCTTTTTTAATTTAGATCAGTGTGGACCACAGTCATATTGTGCTTTGTGTGAAAGTTTACTTTCCTATTACCTTTGCCAAGATAAATGTGGGCTTATATTTGAGACCCAACAAAGGCCAAGATGGAATAGAAATTTTTTAGGCCATATCGCTCATTCTTCAGTTACTCCTTAAACAGGCACTAGGTCTCCTGCTCTGTCGGCGATTCAGTTGGGAACCTGCCTCTGTGACTTTGAGTCCAGAATAGATGGTGTGCCGTGTGAAAGCATGTGGTCGAGAGTGAGGCGGGGGAAGGCTGTGGCATTCAAGGGGGAGATTAATTATGCTGTGGAGGGATCAGGGAGTGTGCTGGGGAGGAGGTGCCCCAGTTAGGTGAGCCCTGACTGTAAGTAGGCCTCAGGTGTGCCGAGATGGGAGCAAGCAGTGGTCCAACAGAAGCTAGCGTGACAGACATGGAGGCAGTATGTACCACTTCCATGTCAGCCTAGGCAGGAGGTCCCTTTGGCAGGGATGGGTTGGGGCCCTGTGTGGAAAGGCGGACTGAGTTCCAGATGAGGGCATTTGACTTCAGTAGGCGAACTGAAGTGGCTGGAGGGCTCCATAGAGAAGACAGTAGACTTAACAGGAAGCCCATTAGTTGGGGGTTCTTCCTTGTGCTAAGGTTTTACTGAGTTTTATACACGAGTTCTAGAGGAAGGCAATCATGTGAGAACCCACATTGGACCCCGGCATAGTGTCTGCCATCTGATAGGGTTCTGTGGAGGGAGGGACGTGCAGGAGCGGTGAGTGTGGGCAGGGAAAAGCTGAAGATGGAGTGGTGAGACCCCTCAGTGATATAGGATAGGACTAGGGTCCAGGCACCTGGAGGGAGCGCAGGACGCTGAGACCGAGCTGGAATCCACGGGGCACACGTTCGGGAGTGCTCACCGTTCAGGGAGTCTTCGTCTTTCAGATCACCACATGAAAAGGAGATGTGTGTCTGGTTTTTTCCCCTTCTGGCATCTACCTTGTTTACATAACATGTTCTTCAGAAAATTAAATTTACAATAATTTATGGAGCCAAGTTGGGGGTGTGTGTGAAATCTTTGTGAGTTCTTGTGAACGAGAAAGGGGGCCATAGGAGCATGAGGGAACAAGTTTGCTGGGAGGGGCAGAAGTCCTCGCTTGTGCTTCTGTGTGAGCTTTGGTAACAGTATCTCAGGAACTTCTGTCTTTCTTTTAGGTCACAGGAGCTTGTTGTCTCTTTCTGGCTGGGAAAGTAGAAGAAACACCCAAAAAATGTAAAGATATCATCAAAACAGCTCGTAGTTTATTAAATGATGTACAATTTGGCCAGTTTGGAGATGACCCAAAGGTAAGGATCAGCACTGCTGCCTTTAAATCTTATTTCCTTGCACGAAGTTAGAGGTCCTTACTGACAGCAGCTGGGGCTCCTGTATCTGCCCGTCTCCAGTTCCCATGAGGACTCGGGCAGAAAGTGCTGCTTGCTTCTGTAGGAGAGATGGGGACGTTAGGTAACCTGCACTTCGGTAGCGCTTGCTAATGTGCCAACTCATGTTCTGAGCACTGTAGGGCTGATGGTCCGTTTAATGGAAATGAGCAACATCCTCTCGTGGCTGGCTGTGCTTCTAGAACCAGAAGCAATGTGGCTTCTTTGGTTCGGGGATGGTGGCAGCGTTCAGGTGGCCGGAAAGTGCCGATGCTGCATTTGTATGCACGTGTGTCTACGGTGCTGTGTGTCTTCTGCTTCCCCAGAGTGGTGGAAGGTATTGACATTCACAGCTGTTTTCAGACACTCGGAGACTGATGGAAGTTATACCACCCTCCCTGTCCTGTCCCCACAGCTCCTGCTTGTGTCCAGAAATGGTGTTGAAGTAATTACACCCGTGCCGTTATGTTCTAAAAAGACCACTGTCAGAAACCACTGAACCTTCTGCCACCCCCATTCTTGTCCGGTCTCCCCATTGTAACCCTTATGTGTTAATACCCTTCATAACATTTATCACTGCTCATTATTGGATTTTAATTGAATAGTCACAGCAATCTCCCCTCTTCTCGACTGAGAGACCTGTGAGAGCAAAGACTGTGTCTGGTGTGCAGTGCCAGTGGCTGGGCGGAACAGGTGCACCGCAGGTGCTGGCTGAACAGGAGGCGGACTGGTGTGCGGGGGACTCGGAATCACAGTGGAAGCACGGCTGGCCAGACGGCGAAATGCAGCGCCATCCATGGTCCCGTGTCTCCTACCAAGCTGGTACCGCCCCCACGGTAGCTGTCCCCTCTCTGCCGAGCAGTATTTGTCTGCGTGTACAGAAGATGCACACGCACGTGTGTATTCTCCTTGCTTTGAGGAGCTAACAGAGGCCTAGAGTGCTTTCGCAAACACTGTGGTTGTGTTAATACTCACACTTTGTAAGTACTGTCGGTGTGGGTAACGCTGCGCCTCAAACTTACTTACCTGTTTGTAAAAATGTGAACCCATTAGGAATTCATACTAACAGTGATCAAAAGTGCACCTTTAGATGAGTAATGTAGCCATGAGATCATGTTTTCAGTGCCTGCGCATGTTGACCTTTACAGTGTAGGAGCGTGTTGCTGGCAGAGCCACGGGAACGTGGAAGTAGCTGGCGTGTGTCCAAGGGCCTTTGGAGAAGTCCCATCCTACCTTCTGCCTTTACCCACTACACCCTCAAGGCAGGAGACCAAGACCTGGGGCGGGAGCAGGGAGGTTGGAGCCGTGCAGCCCCGTGCCCCAGAAGAAGGACCAGCCGTGCCAGTGAGACCACTAAGCCAGGGCCCAGCCCAACCCAAGTGGACAGTGGGGCTTGGCAACCTGCTGCTCCTCCGTCTGCGCAGTCTCCCAGACAGGGCCAGGGCTAGGGGCCAGGGCAGGGGCCCTGGATCTGGGGCAGTGAAGACATGGGGAGGACCTTTTCCTTGACAGAGAAGAGAAGGGGCCATCATTTGGGGGAGGCATTAGAAGCTATTGAGAAAAGTAAGACTGTGATCATGTGGAACTTTTTTGGCCTTGATTAGCTTTGCTTTAACTGTGGTTCCGCCTCCTCCCCTACCATCTTTTTCATGTACTCAGCAAATACTTGCTCTGGCCTCCGTGTTAGTTGCTAGACATTAAACAGGTAGCAGAACAGAAATGGACTTTGCTCTCACAGGCGTCACAGTTGCGTGCTGGGAGAGGTTTCAATGAAGTGTTCATAAAGCTGTCCGAGGGTGAGCTATGGTAAATGCCACTGTTTCGAGGCGCAGTGGGACGCTGGCCCTGAGCACCTGGACGAGGCCCCAGACGAGGCCCCAGACGGGCGGCTTCCTGAGGAGTGGTGTTTGTGTGCTGACCCGTAACTGAGGGTTTGACACACAGGGAGGCCAGGTGTTGTGATGCCCAGAGCTGCAGCCTCCACCGTGATTGGCACACTTGGTAAGGATTTATGTGGAATCTTATAGAAAACCGGTGGTGACAAAAACGGGGAAAGCCTCTCTGATTTCAAAAAGCCTTCCCGAGAGGGTGCATGGGAGACGAGGACAGGACCCTCCGCCCTGCCTGCTGCTTGGGGCCGTCAGGCACAGCGGGGCGGCGCGCGCTGAGAGGCAGCCCCACGCTTGGACAGGAGAGGTGGCTGCCTGCCGCCCCCCCCCCCTCCCGTCGTCAGTGGGCCCTCCTCTGACTCGGGCACCTGGCTCGCTCGCTCGTTCGCCCCGCGCAGGCTGTCCGGTGTGCTGCACTCCGTCTGTGGACACTGGGGAATCGAGGGCACGGAATTCCAGAGGTTGAATTCGAGAGACACGTCTGTGGGCACTCGCTAGTTAGACGGTGTGACAGAAGAGGAGAGTGTGTGCCCAGTGCTACAGTAAAATGAAATATTCAGGAGCCAACTTTATAAAAAATGTGTGGGTGGGGAGGGGATGCTTTAAAACTACTAAAGGGCTGAAAAGATTTTAACATATGTTTCTGATGAAGAGATTCGATGTAGTTAAAAAATGTCCGTTTTCCTAAATTGTTCTAATAAGTTCAGGTAATCCCCAATCAGAACATCAGTAGCATTGCTGTTTTCTTACAGTGATAGCAAATAAAATGGTACTGAAATTTGGAGAGAAACGAGCAAAAACAAGAAACTTCTTTTGAAAAAGAGTAGTCATGGAACGGTCCCTCCAGATGTTCAGTCCCTCTGATGCTGGTAGAGAAGTAGGCAGCATCAGTGAACAGAAAACATGCTGTGTGTGGGCATGCATAGATAGTTTAGGATGTGGCCTAATAAATGATTTGTTCAGTAATGACCTTGGGACAGCTTATTAGATAGATGAAAGATTTAAACATGAAAAAAAATTTAAACAGAAATAATGGTCCCCCAAACACACGTTTTAAGCCGGCGTAACTCACTGGCCGTGTCTGCAGGAAGCTGCTTGCCTAAGCGAGTGCTCAGTGCACGTGGCTGAAGGACCGCAGCGCTGTCCGCAGGGTCTGTGAAGAGGCCGCAGCTCGGCTGCACTGTCTGTAAGGCGGGGGTCTGCTTTGTGAGCGGGGATGCATGGGTCGAAAGCGTGACATCTCTTAGAGTATTTTGTTTCCAGTATTTTTTAAAAGTTAGCTCTGTTTCCTCATCTCTTAGCGCATTTCAGAATTTATTGTTGTGCCCGAGTGGGAGAGAGGAGAAAAGGAACAAAAAATGGTGGTTATAAGTGGAAAATTAATAGGAAACCCCACTCTTTAAATGTCATTTCAGACTTGTGAGCAAAACTACCATGCCGGCATTTGCTTTGTTTCAGGAAGAAGTGATGGTTCTGGAGAGAATCTTACTGCAGACCATAAAGTTCGACTTACAGGTCGAACATCCATACCAGTTCCTGCTCAAATATGCGAAGCAGCTCAAAGGTAAGAAAAAGTTATTAAAAGAACTTCTTTATTCTGAAACCAAGCCTTTGTAAGTGTTTGATGTTGCTGAGATTATGCTTCTCAGAAGAGCAAGGCAGAGAATTCGGTGTGGAAAGTGCCCGGCCCCGGCTTGCCTGGACAGTCAGTGTCAAGGCTGTTAGTACGGCTGCCTTTTATGTGTAAACAGATTCTGTCACCCACTTGCCAAGTGACATGAGACAGGAAAATGAGTCAGAATGTTTGGAACAGCCTAACACAATCAGGCTTGGAGCCAGCTTTCCCCTGAGCAGGGGCTCTCAGCACAGGTCACGTGGGGAAAGCGGGGCAGGGCTCAGACCCCTCGCTTGCCCTCCTCTCCCAGGTGGAAGCCCTTTACTGTGTGTCGGGGTGGTGCTGCGGGTGCCCTGGGCTTGACATGAGCACTTGTTGCTGCTTGCACGGCCACTTCTTTTTTTCTCTACTAATTTACCTTTTCCCTCCCATTTCTAGGTGATAAAAACAAAATCCAAAAGTTGGTTCAAATGGCATGGACATTTGTAAATGATAGGTACGTTTGTTTAACTGTTGGTGTAATTACGATGTCTTTAACAAAATAGAAATGATCCCTGAAAAAATAGTCTTTAGTTACAGTGTTTTTAAACGTGCAGGGACTTTCTGTGTGATTTTATGAAAACCCCTCACTTTGGATAGAACCAACTCGAGCCAGCTTGAAGAGCCAGTTAGTGGCAGAGTGGGAGCTGGAGTCCAGACCGCCTGCCCCCAGCAGAGGGGCCGCCCCGTGTCCTGGGGGTGGAGGAAGCTAAACTCTCACCACCAATTGGAAACATGAGTCCAAAACAAGGCATTGGAGAACTTTGACACCTGTCACTTAAAACCCGTTTGGTTTGGTGAGGGAGAGGGGGTCATTTGGGGTACTGGTTTAGAGCCTTGACATCCCGAGCATAGGGGGGAGTGAAGGGGAGCCTGTGAGAGAGGTCGGCAGCATCTGGAGAGACCGCTCAGTGACCAGGGCTCCAGCAGCTTGGGGACCAGAAACCGTTTTCGTTTGTGTTCACTGTGGCAGTTCCCGACTGTGCTAGCATTCCTCTGTCTCTTTAAGAAGTAAACCAGTAACTGTGGGTAAAGTTACTCACTTGGGTGCTTTAGGAAGACTAGGAACTTGCTGCTTTTATGTACGTACAATGCCTGTCTGATGTGTCTAGAGAAGAATAAGCAAGTGGACAGTTAGGTACAGCACCTCATTCCCGTACCTTGAGTTAGTCACAGGTGTTTGCTCATCCAACTCAAGTCACCTCTCTCTCGTTGAACCAGTCTCTGCACGACCTTGTCACTGCAGTGGGAACCAGAGATCATAGCAGTGGCAGTGATGTATCTTGCGGGGCGTTTGTGCAAATTCGAAATACAAGAGTGGACCTCCAAACCCATGTATCGGAGGTGGTGGGAGCAGTTTGTCCAAGATGTCCCTGTGGATGTTCTGGAAGGTACTGGGCACACCAAGCATTCCGTGAGGGTCTTTCATCCACGTTTACATGGTGCTGCCTGAGAACGGGAGCCCCGGGACGGGTTTCCCACAGACCTGTGGGAACTATCCTTCAGAGGGGTCTTGGATTAAATTCTCACATGTGGCATTCACCCTGTGTAAGCACATAGATTTGGTGACTTAGAAAGACCCCCAGGCCTGTGCACGGCAAACACAGGCGAGCCACAAAAGCAGTTCCCTCCCGCGGGTCTTTGTAGAGGAGTCGGAGGCACAGAGGGAAAGGGGCTGATTTTTTTCCTAGGTAAAATTTTACTTAAAATACGAGTTTGTAGTAAATGTAATTGTCACCTATCATTTAGACATCTGCCACCAAATCCTGGATCTTTACTCACAAGGAAAACAACAGATGCCTCATCACACGCCACATCAGCTGCCACAGCCCCCCTCACTCCCATCCACACCACAAGTGCCACCCATGCCGCCGTCTCAGTCATCAGCTCAAGGCTCCGAACCGCCACAGCCCCCCCAGAAGGACCCGCAGCCATCAGCCCAGCCGCCACCACCACCACAGCAAGCCCAGCAGCCCAAGAAACCATCCCCGCAGCCGAGTCCGCCCCGCCAGGCGAAGCGAGCCACGGTGAGCGGCCACACTGGCACTGGGTGTGGCCGGCTGCCAGGGGGCAACACCCTGCCCAAGCACATTTCTTTTTCTGAGGGGTCACACGGAGCACCCAAAGCAGGCGGTGTGATGTGCTTGACCTCACTGACAGGGTGAGAGTCCGTGGGGAGCCTGATAACCGTAGTGACCAGAGAGGGGGCTCTGCCCCGCTCCTCCAGCTGCCGCTGCCTGCTCCAGCGGGGACCCGACCCGGCCAGGGCAGCGCCACACATCTAGCCTGCTGGACCGGCTGTTCCCCGTTCCCTCTGCCCTGGAGTGTCCGGTTCTTCCAGCGGCAGTGTTTGTGGAAGTTACCCCGGGAGTGGGGAAGCAGCCTGGCCAGCAGGGAGGGGTGACGTTACACGCCCCCCAGAGGGAGCCGTGCAGGACAAACATGCGTCGGCTCGCTCCGCTCGCCACACGTAGGGCTGCGACTAGAGGAACTGAAGCGCGGGTTGCGCAGAGCTGAGGAAGGCGAGTGTTTCTGTCTGATTCGGAGAATGCGAGGCAGGGAGGGACGGTGCTCTGAGGTGGCACTGTGCCCTTCAGGTTAGGCCGGCATGTTCTGTCTGAGGCCAGGCCCCTCGCTGTGATGTTGTGCCCGCGTCATCTGTTCGCTCACTGCTCCCAGCGTCTTGTTTGACGGTTTCGTTTTCTTTTGTGACAGGTGGTTTCTCCCAAAGAAGAGAACAAAGCAGCAGGTAATTAACTGTTCTGTTCTTTAGTTTTCTATTTCTGCTTATGAAACCTTTAAATTTTTAGTCAACATTGTTTCCGTTTAGATTAGATTGGCCTTAAAATTTACCCTAGACCCTGGCAGGTATAGCTCAGTGGGTTGAGTGCCAGCCTGTGAACCAAAGGGTCTCAGGTGTGATTCCCAGTCAGAGCACAGGCCCGGGTTGTGGGCCAGGGGGGCGCGTGCGAGGCAGCCACACACTGATGTTTCTTTTCCTCTCTCTCTAAAAATAAATAAAATCTTTAAAAAAAAATTTAATGTTAACCCATCACAAACTTGGTCCTGCCTGCCAGGAAAAGTCATTGTCTTCTCTGCTTAGCCCTACTATCTATTTTTAGATTATATTCTGATAGAAGGTATCAACAGCAATGTTCTGAGCCACATGTACGAAGTGTAATTGTGAATGTGTGAGACCTGTTGAGCTGTATTTATTGTTAGAGACTCGTGAAGTGTGCCACAGTGCAGAGAGCAGAGGACCCTGGTGTCCCCGTCCTGTCCTGCACAGCGATCAGCGGGGCGGTGTGGAGGAAGGACCGCGTGGCGGGCAGGGTGCTCACACCACCCTTCATATGCACATGTGTGGTAGGGCCCACAGTTGGTCGCCTTGTTTCCGTGATGGAAGCAAAGAGCAGGGGGAGCATAAGCTGAGTGATGACAGAAGGGAAAGGGAGCAGCGCAGTCTGCATCCTGGCCCCGCCCCACGAGCTCTGGGAAGTGCTGGCCTGTGGGTCTGTGTTGCCTGGTCCCCACGGAGGGTGCCATGCATCATTTGTTGAGCTGTCGTTGAGATCTCCAGGTTACAGTGAACTGCATCTTTCTCAGGGTCTGTTGGGGGTGGTGAGTTCAGTGCAAGTAAATTTTTTAGCTCTGAGTGAGCAAAAACAGTGAGACACCAGAGTGGAGGAGCAGAGCGTGGGCCTGGGCAGTGGCATCCACAGGAGGTTTTGGAGCAGGAGCATGGCGCCATCTGGGGTCCTTGTGGGGAGTTTCCTGGCAGCAGTCCTAGCACGAGTGGTTGGGAATGGGGAGGGGCGAGCCAGCATCTGAGTGGGGCCTGGTGAGGGCAGACGCAGGGTGGTGGCCGTGGAGTCCGGGGGTGGACCCAGCTGAGCCGTGCAGCACGTGCCGTGAGCTGCAGGGGTGCAGAGAACGCTGGCAGAGTGGCAGACACAAATGGCCATGTGACCTCAGCCTGGAACCCACACCAGACCTCTGAGAGTTAGTAAGGAAATGATCAAATTTTTAATGTCAGGTTAAATATTAAAATTAACTTTACCTCTTCTGAACATGGCTACTAGAAAGTGTAACTTTATACCTGTGGCTCTCCTTACATTTCTGGTGGCCGCCCCAGCTGGGCTGGCTGCGGGGGGAGCCCGGGGAGCCAGTGCCAGGGGAGGAGAGGGTCACCTGTGAGGGCTGGCTGCTGGGTCCAGGTGGGCTCAAAAGTTGGCCCCGGTTTTGGAGGAGAGGTAGAGCCAGAGGCATAGATTTATCTGCCTAGAGAGAGGGCACTTGGTCTCCGAGGAAGATGATAAAGAGAGACACCTTGAGTCTGGTTGAATCTGGCCTGTGTGTGAGACAGAGGAAACAGGAAAGTGGTCAGCAACGCCAGAGCGAATTGGGCCAGCAGTGTGCAAGCCTGGACGAAATGGGGTCATGAGGCAAAGGCCAAAACAAGCGAACGAACAGGGAGACTGATTTCTTTTTCAATCACGTGTGCACTCTCTCTACCTTTGTAAACAGCACTGCACTTGGTGTGGCCTGTCTGGGGGCAGCTTAGTGCCATCACTGTGGATGCTGGTCACAGGCAGCTGCTCAGCCCTGAACGGTGGCCTGTGACCTCTGCCCCGAGTGGTCCCAGCCTCTTGGCTACAGGGTTGCTCACCTCCAGTTCCCCACTGGTGCCAGTTAACATGCTGCTTCTGACCAGCTGTCAGCCGGGAGCAAATGTTTCTGAGAAAACAAACTGAAAATGCCTAAATAAGAATAAAAAGGTGGTGGTTCCCTGTGAGCACCGGGGCCTGCCCTTGTGCCCTGTTGGTGGGGACTCCCCACAGGGGTCTGTTTTCGTCCTCAGGTTGCTGAAGGGCTTGTCTTGTGGAAAAGGGAAGGGAGAGCAGGAGAGCAGCGGGTGGTATTTGCTATATTCTTTTATGTGAAAAGATTAGTACGTAATGATGTAGCACAGACCCTCCTCAAGTTCCCCTTAACGCTTTGTTCTTACCTGCTTTTCCCCCAAAGAAACTCCTGAACGGTTTATTTTACTTTTGCTATGACATGTTTATTCACATGAAGAGGTATAGGTGCTTTTTAATGTAATTTTTCTTCATAGATCCACCACCGCCTAAAGTCCCCAAAATCGAGACCACTCATCCCCCATTGCCTCCAGCCCACCCACCCCCAGGTCAGTGTGTGCTGAGAGCCCGGGGCGCCAGCTATCTTCCGTCTCCTCGAGGGGCAGGCTTGGGTGTCCTGGGGACAGTTCGTAGAAGGGAGACTCTGTAGCCAAAATGTTAGAGACAGCAGTGACTAAGGATCTTTCAAAAACCGTTTTCACAAACCAGGTATGTGGAGGATACTGTAAACTCTGAGTATGTTTCAATGTTCACGTCCAGGAAACGTGAGTTTAGAGTAAGTGTTAGGAAGACAGGCCTGCCAGCGTGGGACCATTCACCCACTTCTGGGCAGGGCCACCAAAAATCTTAGACTCCAGTGCTGTAGCCGGGGCCGTGGGGGGTTGGAGGGCACTGTGTGGGGCGCTGACCTGTCTTTCCGCTGCAGACCGGAAGCCTCCCCTCTCGGCTGCCTTAGGCGAGGCCGAGCCACCAGGCCCTGTGGATGCCAGTGACCTCCCCAAAGTCCAGATTCCTCCTCCGGCCCACCCGGCCCCTGTGCACCAGCCACCGCCACTGCCACACCGGCCGCCGCCGCCACCACCCTCCAGCTACATAACAGGGATGTCCACCAGCAGCTCCTACATGTCCGGAGAGGGCTACCAGAGCCTGCAGTCCATGATGAAGACCGAGGGCCCCTCCTATGGCACCCTGCCCCCAGCCTACGGCCCCCCAGCTCACCTGCCCTACCACCCTCATGTCTACCCCCCCAACCCACCCCCACCACCGGTGCCCCCTCCCCCAACCTCATTCCCCCCACCCTCTATCCCTCCCCCCACTCCTGGCTACCCTCCACCTCCACCCACCTACAACCCCAACTTCCCGCCTCCACCCCCACGCCTGCCCCCCAC
>VMDR010005342.1:0-52377 GCA_007922815.1 Macrotus californicus | reverse complement strand
GAGGGGAAGGGGGAGGGAATAGTGGGGGGAAGGGATTCCAGGAAACACTATAAAGGACACATGGACATAACCAAGGGGGAGGGTGGGAGCGGGGGAGGGGGGTGGGATTGGCTGGGGTGGGGGGAGAGTGGTGGGGGGAAAATTCAAACTGTAATTGAACAACAATAAAGTAATTAAAAAAATTAACAGTATTTTCTTAATATCATTAAATATTTAGTGTAATTTACTCAGAGTATCATTATATGTTTTTTAGAGTTCATTTGTTGCACTATGACCCAATTATGATCCATCCATTGCAATTAGCTGATATGACTCAAGTATCTTTCCATCTACAGATTTAAAAAATTGACATCTATGTAAAGAATGATGCAAATTCTTCCCATTTCCAAACTAAACAGTCAATAATTTCTGCATGGTTTACTTGTGCTATTTGGAATATATTTGTTTTTGGTGGAATACAATAAATGCTAAATCACTTACTGGCTATAAATCAGCTATAAACAGAGGTTCCTATGAAATCTTCCTTAGGTGCAATTAATTTGCTAGACTGGCTCACAGAACTCAGAGAAACATTTTACTCACTAGATTATCAGTTTCTAATAAAAGGATATAATTTAGTAACAGCCAGATGGAAGAGATGCACAGGGCAAAGTATGGGGAAAGGGCAAGAACTTTCCATGACCTTACTTCACTCTCCCCATCCATGTGTTCACCAGCCTGGAAGCTCTTCAAATTTATTTTTCTTTTTATGGGCATTTCATTACATAGGCATAAATAATTAAATCATTGGCCATTGGTGGTTGAATTCAATCTCCAGCCCCTCTCTCCTCTCAGGGGAAGGTCAGGGGTAGGACTGAAAGTCCCAACCTTCTAATCACATGGTTGGGTCCCCTGACAACCAGCCCCCAGTCTCAGGAGTTTTCCAAAAGTCTTCTCATTAAATAACAAAAGACATATTTATTACTCTCAACACTTAAGGAAATTTTAAGGGTTTTGGGAGCTATGAGCTAGAAAGCCTAAATGAAGGCCAAATTTATATGACAAATGCATTTTGGTTATACAGATGCCACAATATTGCATATGGTTTAAAGTTAATATGAACAAAATTTACTACTGCCTACTGTGACTTAACATGTGGGCTATATCAGAATAATTGTCTTCCCTATTTACAAAACATTGGTTTAGTAAGAAAATAACAATATTAAGGAAATAAAAAGAAGATACGCTTAAAGACAACAATACTATACAATTTCAGCTATAAACACTTGCCTTATAAAGACAAACATATACAATATAAGAAGTAATACTTTAGAAAGCATGTATGTGTGTATTTGTAGCTGTATGTATACCTTATTTGTATTATAAATTGGCAAGGTATCTCACTCACAAATGATAGGATCTAGACAGATTTGTGGTTCTGAAACTGGCACTTAAATATTTCCCTTGTCTGTCAAGAAGTGTTGCTTTTACGATTTATTAAATGTGGACCATATGCACATCTAAATTTAGACAGTTTTATTTAAGTGATTGAATTAGCAATTCTCACAAGGGCTATTTTGCTGCCAGTAGAAATAGGATTCTTCCACAGTCACAATAAAAACATTTTGAGGGCTCATGCATAGGAGGATGTGAACAATAGTGGCAAGATTTATTGAAGCAAAACAAAGGACTGCCTCCAGGTTCCTGTTGCCCTAACCATGACCAGGTGGCTCAGCTCCATCCTGCTGCAGAAGTCCAGCCTCCAGGGCTTCTGACCTGCACCAGTGCCTGTCAGGCCCAGGATGTCCAGGACCCAGAGATGCAGAACTTCTCTGTGTCTCATTTCTCCATCTGCATGTCCACTGTCAAAGCCTGATGGGGATTGACCTGGGGATTGACTGACATGCCCAGGCCCAAAACTGCTACTGAGAGAGAACCTTGGGTCTTTGTTAAGCTTTGATTATACTGCCTTGGGTTCGGGAAGGAGTACGCTTTCTTTCAGACTAACCAATCTTCTTCCTAATCCTTTGCTGTCTTGTGCTGGGCCCTCTTCCTGTTCAATCCCTTTCCTGGATCTTCTGGCATTCTGTGCTCTTATTCTATCTAATTCTTTTCTCAGATTTTCCCAGGCTAGACACCTGTTCTTTCTGGTCAACGTTTTAGCTCCTACTGCATGTGCCTCACAGTGGAAGGACTTCCCCCTGCGTTATCTTGGCTTCTACTGTGCATGCACCCAGCAGGGGAAATTCCCCTTCTGTTTTATTCCTCCCCCCCAGTAATCTCTGGGCAGAGTCCAGTTGTTCCCTGGGGGTATTGGAAAGCCCATCTTTCCTGCCTGTTTGGGATTAATGTTCATTTGGCAGAGGATACAGCTGTCCCCTGGGGCATCTGGACGTAGGGCCTAATGTTTGATTCCATTTGCTCCTTCCCTTTGTTAATATCTAGCTGGCTGCTTACTGTAACAATTTTGTCTCCATTTGTAATGACTGTGTTGATGTTAGATATAGCTTTCTCCATAGCAGGAGGATCAGTGGGACTGTCATATTATTTTTGTAAGGCCCAGGAAGTATCTCTTTTTCCTTTGGTAAGTGGTGAAGCAGTAGGTATGAGGAGGGGATATTAGATGGCTGTACAGTCACCTATGTCCTACTGTAAAAGTATTATCCTCTCAATCACCTCCAGTTCTTAGCAGGTAGCACCTTGACCTCTGCTGGAAAATCTGTAGACAGTCAGACTATTCCATTTTGACATAACTCAGATTATTAGAAAATCTAGTGTATGAGCCAGTTTCTTTGGTTTGGAAAGCCTATGATTGGCTGCAGGTCTGTGCTTTGAAGTAGGAAAGCTCTATTCTCACTTCCCTATGACAGTACTTTAAATATTTGGTAAGATTTCCAGAACCATTCTATACCTCACAAGTTTTTCTGTTTTCTAGGAAGTCTCTACATGATCTCTTAATAGTTCCCAAAATAGTGTGATTTCCATATCTCTTACTATCTCTCTCATTTTCCTCTAAATACCTTGTTGTGCTCAAAAGGCCCTCTGTATTGCCAATAACTGATCACAGTATTCCACACTGATGTAAACATTGAACTTCTCTTCCTTCAGGCTAAGATTGAAGTTTTGTTTTGTTGTTGTTTTCACCAGCTCTAGCACAGGGGCTTTCTGTACTCTAATCAAGTCACAGAACTTTTCTGCTTGAATTGCCAGCCTGTTAGATCTTCCCTAACTCATATTTAAATAAAGGAATTTTTAAAGACAATTAAAAATGTATTATTCTGCTAAATTTAATCTTATTTGTTTAGGATTATCCTTATAGTATATTTTGATTCTTCTGCCTTCTAATAATATACCTCACAGTTTTGAGAAAAAAATCAAATTACATCTACTTCAAATGAGGGCAGGGCATTTCACTTGTTTATTCATTTCTCTGTTTCTGGTTCCTAGAATAGTAGTAGGCATATAGTAGATGCTCAATAAATATTTGTTGAATGAATAAATTTTGAAAATAAACATTTAAAAATGGTTTAGAGGCTGTAAACTAGGTGATCTCACCCCTAGGAGTATTTAGAAATTGGTAACACTGTACGGCCAGTATGGAGAGGGTATCAGGGGACCAGAGATATGTTCATTAAAGTGAAGGGTAAACATTTTTAGAAGCACTAAGAAATTAAGCTTAGTAAAATAAGTAAGTACTCAGGAAGGTGAGCAGAGTTCTAGACCCCTGTGATTTCAGGTGGCAGACAAATATAGAATAAGTCATAGTTATGCACCACAAGGGGAGAGAGATCCTTGCCAGTGGGTAGGAAGGGTGAGTGTGTGAAGACCCGGGACCATTCCAGAAAGGGGCACAGCAGGAGCCTCGTGGCCTCCTACCACTCTGACACGATGGGCAAAACACAGCTACTAGAAACAACAGAGAAGAATGATAATTAATGAACAAACATTCAGAATTACGTAAATTTTCAGATGAACCAATACAAGATGTGTGGGGAAGGGAGTGGGGCTGGCAATCTGAGGACTTCTGCCCAGGTGCCCAAGATTTGCTCCTGTTAATTCAGCTCTGGGTCTAATTGTCTTTGATGAATGTCTGGAACAATAGAAATTTCAGTGTTATGGACTAAATGTTTGTGTCCTCCAAAAGTTTATTTGTTGAAATTCTAACCTCCAGAAATCCAGCCAAGATGGAGGAATAGGTAGAAACCCTTAGCTTCCTCATACAGCCAAAAGGATGATAACAACCAATCTAAAATCAATAAATAACCAGAAGCACCAGAAAATCAAACTGCATGGAACTCCCACAACCAAGGAATTAAAGAAACAGTCAACCAGACCAACCAGACCGGTAAGGTGAACGGACAGAGAGAAACCTCGGCGAGGCGGAGCTGGCTGTAGTGAGGCGCGGGCTGCACAGGCGGGGCTGGCTGAACGAGAAACTGAGACTCAGAGCTGACTGTGGACTACAGCAGTTGCCACGGTGGGAGAAACTTCCAGTCTCATACGAGAGTCCATTGGAAAGTGCACTAGAGACAAGAAGGGGAGCCGCACTGTTCCCTCTCTGGCCCCTCCCCCACAGGCAGCACCACAGCGCAGCTAAGAGGGTTGCCCTGCCCAGGTGAAACCTAAGGCCCCACCCCCTTACAACCTAGCAGCTACGCCTAGACAAAGAAATATGGCCCAAATGAAAGAACAGAGCAAAACCTCAGAAGGACAACTAAGTGATGAGGAGATAGCCAACCTCTCTGATGGAGAATTTAAAGCCCTGGTAATCAAAATGCTCACAGAACTGATTGAGCTTGGTCGAAAAATAAAAAAACAAATGAAAGATACCCAAAGTGATATAAAGCAAAATATTCAGGGAACCAACAGTCACAGGAAGGAAACCAGGACTCAAGTCAACAATTTGGAACAAAAGGAAGAAATAAACATGCAACTGGAACAGAATTAAGAAACAAGAATTAAAAAAAAAAAATGAAGAGAGACTTTTGAAACTCTAGGACAACTTGAAACATTCCAATATCTGAATTTTAGGGGTGTCAGAAGGAGAAGAACAAGAGCAAGAAATTGAAAAAATATTTAAACAAATAATGAAGGAAAACATCCCCAATCTGACCAAGGAAATAGACTTCCAGGAAGTCCAGGAAGCCCAGAGAATCCCAAAGAAGTTGGACCCAAAGAGGAAAACATCAAGGTACTTCATCATTAAGTTACCCTGATTAAAGATAAGAGAGAATCTTCAAAGCAGCAAGAGGAAAAGAAAGAGTTACCTACAAAAGAGTGCCCATAAGGCTATCAGCTGATTTCTCAAAAGAAACCTTATAGGCAAAAAGGGGCTGGAGAGAAGTATTTGAAGTCATGAAGGGCAAGGACCTACATCCAAGATTACTCTATCCAGCAAAGCTGTCATTTAGAACGGAAGGGCAGATAAAGTGCTTCCCAGATAAGGTCAAGTTAAAGGAGTCATCATCATGAAGCCATTATTATATGAGATGTTAAAGGGACTTATCTAAGAAAAAGAAGATAAAAAATATGAACAGTAAAATGACAACAAATTCACAACTATCAACAAATGAACCTAAAAAAAAGAAAAACAATTAAAACAAAAACGAAGCAAACAACAAGAACAGGAACAGAATCAGAGAAATGGAGATCACATGGAGGGATTTCATTGGGGATGGAGAAGGGAGGAATGGGGGGAAAGGTACAGGGAAGAAGAAGCATAATTGGTAGGCATACAATAGAAGGGGAGAGGTCAAAATGGTATAGGAAACAGAGAACTCAAAGAACTTATATGTACAACCCATGGACATGAACTAAGGGGGTGGGGAATGCTGGAGGGTTGGGGGCTGCAGGACAGAAGGGGGAAAATTGGGAAAACTGTAATAGCATAATCAATAAAATATACTTACAAAAAAAAGAAATCCTAACCTCTGATGTGATGGTGTTAGGCGGTGGGACCTTTCGGAGGTAATTAGGTCATGAGGATGGACCCCTCATGGATTAGTACCCTTAAAAGAGAGACCCCAGAGAGCTCTCGAGCCCTCTTTCTACCACGTGAAGATACAACATGAAGTCAGTGCATCTTCTGTTCTCTCACAATGGGCTTAGGAAAGGGGACTGGTTCAAGGCTGCCTATAGGGAGGGTTTGGAGAGTCAGTTTTAAGGTAGACAAGGGCAAGGAAAATCAAATAGAAATTTAAATCTATAACTGGACCCTTGTTTATTCTGTTCCTGTTGACATTGATGAGCCAGCTAATTGAAGATCCTTAATAAATCTACAAATTTTTCTTTCCGTATGTATTTATCATATTAATTCATTCTTTCTTGACTCCACACTTGTGAGAGTTTTGGTTAAGTGCTCAGTTGAAGTAAAAATATGCTTTTGAGTGCACTCCTAATATTTTTATAGAAATTGTATGTTTCCTTATTACTATCCACATTCATTAAAGTAACGTTCTATGAGCCGAGTATTTTCCTTCTCCCCTTTATGCCAGTTCTTCCTTCTGCACCTCTGTTAAACACTTCATACAGTAAAATTTCACAGATGGTACAAGGGGAAGACAGTAGTATTTATTGTGCACATCCTATATAGTCCAGCTACTGTATCTTAGTGCTTTTCATTATATTAACATCTAATCCTGCAACAAAATGATAAGGTGTTACTATTCTTATTTCACAAATGAGAAAAACAAGACTCACAGAGGATGTGATGGAGGAGACTTAGAAAGATAATTGATTTTCACAGGCAAACGTGGTCCTTGTTGACTAGACTGAGTCAAGTGGTTAAGTAGATGGAGTTTCTCTAGAGTACTTGCTTTCCTATTTCCCTTCCTGAATTTCTATTCTCTCAGCACATACGTAGTTCAGCCAAACTTGAATTTTCTCTATTCAATCCAAGTTTCCTCATGTTGTATCTCATTCTCTGAGGTATCGCATCTGTTTGGCAAAACCAAAATGAAGTGATCTGATACACTTCTCTTTGTGCCTGCCCCTAAGATTTAGGTGTTACTAATACTGAGTAGATCTGTGTATTTTCAGAGGAATTTCTAGAGACCTAAGACCCAATTTAAAAGAACAATAGCAACTGTGCAAATTTTGAGTATCATGATATACTGGATTTTATCGAGATTTAAGGAAGAAGTGAAGTCATGAAGACAGCATGATTTTTCAGTCTTTAAAACATGTCACACGTCATGTTTTCACGGGACACTGATTGTCATCTTCAAAACGTTTGCATATACTTCATGTCATCAAAGCCCCACAAAGTAAAGGATGCAGGTATTCTAACTACATGTTGTTGTTCAGTGTCCCAAGGCTCAGGTCTGCTGACCTCAGGAGTAACTACCCTTCCTGATTTTCTCCTTGAAGACCCAGATGCTCAATGTGTTCTTATTTTGCCGAACAGGATGAGGGTGCTTCTGGTTTTAAAAGCAGAGGTGAGAGTTGAGTGAATGTCATGGAGCAGGCAGCAGTGCAGAAAGGGGGCAACTGACTCAGGAGGCCAGAACTTTGCGTGGAGTTCTGTAAGAGCAATGGTCATAAGACCATACTAATACAATAAAAAATGTTAGTATGCACAATAAAAATTCCTAACAATAAAAGCCACAGATCTCCAAACTATCCTGGATACTATATCATCCCTAGGCACTGCTCTATTTTGGACACTACTTTCCTGTCAGGAAAAACCTGCTCTTTTTAACTGAGACCCAGCATCCTCCTCAATTTCTACTGAGCACTGACTGTCGGGATGCTTTTAATGAGGCTGATTACCATTTTGGCAGCTGAAGAACATTTCCATGAGAGAAGCAGAGAGTATGGCTTGGGACAAACACATCCCTGAGTTGTTATTTATTATTCCTAAAAACTACTCAGCTTTTTTTGGGGGGTGGAGGTAGAAAACTAGAATAAAAATTAATTGTTTTATCAACAGAATGCTCTCAAATGCATAACTGTGGTCCCTGAAAGCTAATCAGCTACATTTCTGGGTAGCATATTCTTAAGGAATCCCATAGGTTTTTCCCCTCACAACAAAAGATGCATGAAGAGAGCTAGTTTGAGCTTGAATGTGAGAGGAGAAGCTTTTTGCATTCTCCAAGTTTGTTCATCTTCATATCTCTGTGGCTTGCACACTGCCCTGCACCACCAACTTTAACTGCACTTGCATCCATTGCATTCATACTTCTACTTGTGTGATGATGTGATTGATGTCTAGCTTCTTTCTATAAAGACAAAGACCATATGTGCTTGGCTATCCATTCATATCCCCCAAGTCTAGCAAAGTGCCTTGGCATGTTGTCCTTCTATAAATAGATGACCACTAACCACTAACCACTAATGAGCAAGCATAGATCACCTGCCTGAGTATCCTTTGTGAAATTCGCCCCTTTCAATTTGTAACAAAGCGTACCCAATAGCAATCCTGTGGAAAGCAAGGAAAAGACTAGATAATCCTCTGGCCATTTTGGGGCAGTTGAAAATTATGGTCCTGTTTTTAATTTATTTCTTTAAATATCTTTCTTCAATGTTTACATAGTAGAAGTAAGAAGAAAGGTGGTTTTTATTAAAGAAGCATACAGAGAGACAGATTTTCTTATAAATTCACATACACGGACCAAAGGAGAATCAATGTTTTAAAAACTGTCAAAATGTTCTCTTTATCTGCATTTTACAGAGACTGTTAGTTGTCTCTTCAATACATAATCTCTTTTATAGTCATTGAAGCTTTAGCTGGGGAGCAATACGCCTATAAAGACTACATTTCCCAGAACTAAACTTCTCTGTGCATAACGTCTTCAATTATCCAGATTTAAGATTGCATTCAACTAACTCTGAATGTCAACTTGTTGCTAAATAAAATTGCTCCTTTGTGTCTCAATAATCAATAGAGTGAAGTCAGTGCTGGGAGGGGGGGCATGTTTTTACATTTCTTTTCAAGGGTGCTACCTACTTTTGTAGGGTTTAAGTGGGGGAAATAGTGTGTGGAAATGTGAGATAGTTTATTTCAGTGATGACTCAGTGTCCTGTATAAAATAATCTCCCTGTAATCTGACTCTGGACAAGAAGTGTCTATTTTTAATAAGAAGAGCTCTGTCATAAAGTGGCAGATTATTATCAAGTAAAAATTAGTTGTTTTTTTTTCTCAGTGATAGATGATTGGAGACATTGAAATGATGGGGGAAAGGTAATTAATTAATTAATTAATTAATTGTATTTTTAATTTTTGGGGGGGGGCAGGGAATTTAAATGGAAATAGACTCACTATGAATGTCCCTAAAAAAACTCCCAGTAATTTTGTGAGCCACGCTTGGTTACCGGAATGTTTTGTGCCTCAATTTTTTTCTTTAAATTTATGTCCAAATGTTTTAGTGAGATTTTGGATACAATAATGATGTGTAAAATACTACCCCAGAAGTCTCAGTAACATGCAACAACAACCGTCTCTTTTCCTTACTCATGGGCCTGCCAGTCCGCTGGGTTTGCTCTGTTTCAGGCTGCAAGTCGGGGTTGGGGTCTGCTCTGTGTGTCTCTCATTTTGGGATTGGAGGCTACTGTGGCACATGTTAAGCTCTGGCTATACATGGAATATAACCATCACTCAGTGAAGCAAGTCACGTAGCCAAGCCCATCCTCAGTGGGGCAGAGACTCAAGGCAGTGGATGTGTAACTCAGAACAATAATGGAATCTCTGCCATGACAACTTCTCAATGTGGGGGTTTTCATAGAAAGTTGGGAAATTTTACATAAAAATATGGAGTCTCACATCATAAAACCTGATAGATTTGTCACCTCTGAGCCTATATCCTCTTAATAGCAAACATTAGGTGGACCCAAGTACAGCTCTTCCCCTCAGATGGGACAGGCCCTTTTTCAGTTAGCCAGAATTGTCACCACCCACAATTGCCATTTGTCAGCCCTCTTTACTCATCATTACCCATCTGGCTTCTGGAGGCAGTTTCATTTATGACCAATTTAGGATGTACGGCAGATGGGTCAAAATCACAAAATTACCTCAAAACCCAATTGGAAAGTGTTAAGAGGCTATTATAAAGAAGTGCAAATAAATTGGCAGGGGAGATCTGTGGGATTATTTCTGGCTGGTGGCGAGTCATTAGGATGAAAAGAGGGAACAGTTTATGGAACTCTTTATTGAAGAGTGGAAACTGGAACTGAGTCCCAATGCATGGGTAAAAGTTTGCCAGAGAGTCGAACAGCCTGTTCTAAGAAGTGATCTGCAGACACAAAAGAATGTGCGAAATAGAAGCATGCCCTGAGTGTCAGCACAAGGGCAACCATGAGCAAAATGGGAAAATGTGTTTATAATGGATCTGTTTATTTTCACATGGTCATTTTCTCTGTTATAAGAATTAAGTAAGTTCTCTTGGGGAAAAGAAACTATATGAAACTGTAGGAATAAAAGATAAAACTACTCTAACATCCCCCCTCAGTTATTTTTCAAAAGTGGTTCTCATAGGCTGAAATTTTTACATACCCACTTCCTCAGAGTCAGAGCTTGCCAGTGTCTCTTAAAAGCATGCCACCTTGTCCCTGGACAGAGATGACCTTCCGTGAAGTCCTATCCCTGGAGATCTTGAGACATACTATTTCGCAGTCGTGAACCTGTGTATGTATTGTGGCTGACGTTTCAATATTTCAAGAACTTTTAGGAAACATTTGTAGAATTAATTGTTTGATTAAAAGTTCTCCCTTCACTGTGCAAAGCAGCAATATCCAATCTTTTGTAGGTATTGTAACCTGCAGAATTAAAAAGGAAAACACAACTTAATTCTTGCACCATATTGGGACAGGGTATGGAAGATAGATTAGTCAACTATTGCCACAAAACTGTGTATAAAAGATCACCCCAAAGCTCAGTGGTTTAAAACAACAGGATTTATTTTCATGGATCTGCAGACTGGCCGAGGGCAGCTGAATTAGGCTAGATGTGACTGGAGGCTCTGCTGGTGTTGGCTACATTCACCCATGTGTTGGCAACTTGCTGGGTCCAGCTGATCCGAGCTGTGTGGGTTTGTTGCATGTGTTTCCCATCCTCACCCTGGACAAGCGAGTCAGTCTCATGGTGCTGGCCGGGATACCAGAGGGCGCACACAGTCACACAAATGCTTTTAACCCCTTATTGGCATAACATCTATTTATAGCCTTTTGGCCAAAGCAAGTCACATGGCTGAGCCCAGACTCGGGATATGGGGGTTACTCTGCTTCCAGTGAGAGGGTCCCATCAGGTAACATAGCTGTGGGCACACATACAGGAAGCAGTGAGCAGCTGGGAGTGTTAATACCATCTACCTCAGAGAGCCAGACTGCACTCACGTTCAACGCGTACTCTGCCAGACACAGGGCTGCCGAAGTCCATGCTTTGGGCATTTAAACAGACTTGGGTTCACAGCTTGGCTCTGCTCTTTATTTGCTCAGTTTTGTCAACTGTAAGGTGGGGATAGTAAGAATACCTATTTCTTTTGTTGCAGAAAGTGTTCGAGCCCCGATGGGCACTCACTGAGTTTTTAGTTCCTCCCTCTTCAAACATGCTTAATTTCAAATGGACTTTCATCCTGCTTCACGCAGCTGTGATTTATTTATCAGACTTGTAATCTTTATCTTTAAAGCAACCCTCACTGGATAGTGTTTGGTGGCATGAATCAAACACCTAGAAGGACTTCTTTAATCAGGGATACGGAGGAAGATACCCCATCACCTTCGTGCCTCCCAGGACTGGGTCCTTCAGTTATTTTTCAAAGCCTGCTCACTGAAACCCTCCTGGCGTGAACACATTTGTCAGAACACAAGTCTAAACTGTGCTAAGACAGAGCTGCGATTTCTAATGAAAGTCATAGACCTCTAAAAATAAACACAAATTCCAAAAACACCACGGTGCTTTTCAAGCCCGCAGCAGATTGAGGTCTAAAATAAGACAGGGATATTGCAAGCTGGGCGGGCGAGCGGTGACATTACAGAACTGGAAGGAAATGCATTTGCTGTCATGGCAGAATTGTCGAGGGTTATATTGAATGCACCTCAAACAAATGAAAAATATATCAGTTTCTAGAAGGAATATTTTCAGTGTTAAAGAATACAGTTTTCCTTTGGTATCTGTGAGGGATTGGTTCTAGGACCCTCTCAGATACCAAAATTTGAAGATGCTCAAGTCCCTTGTGTAAAATGGTGTAGTAGTTGCATGTAACCTACATTTGTATGTAGGCTACAGCAGGATATCCCACATGTCACTTCATTCCCGTGGATTCAGTGTGGTGCTGAGTGCCTGGCCAATTCAGGTTTTGATCTTTGAAACTTTCCGGTATTTTTCTTTCTCTGGATGTTTTTGATCAGCCGTTGGTTGAATTTATGAGTGCAAAACCTGTGGATCGGAAGGACCAATTGTATAGACCAATCTGGCCATGAAAGGACAGCAGTTTGTGCAGCTGAGCCCGAAGGACAGTTCCACTCAAAGTGAAAAAATCACTCCGGGAATATGCTCCCTCCCTGCTAAGATCGTTAGCTCTGTTTATCACATTTTCCTTTCCTAGAGCACTGCAGATTTGATTTGCCGCAAGCTGCGTGGGTGTGATATCATCCCTTTTATTATATTATTCATGACATTTTGTCTAAACTCGTCAGCAGTTAGGG
This sequence comes from Macrotus californicus, assembly GCA_007922815.1. Classification (NCBI taxonomy): domain Eukaryota; kingdom Metazoa; phylum Chordata; class Mammalia; order Chiroptera; family Phyllostomidae; genus Macrotus; species Macrotus californicus. The sequence goes on along the minus strand of VMDR010005342.1, from coordinate 39,759 downwards.
CATATTTATGAGTATGGAATAGAAGTCCCCTGATCCCAAAGGTAGTATGGCCATCATCTGGGTCAAGTCAGAGCCAGCTCCGGGGTGACTTTTTTTTTGTAATATCAATGTTAAATACAATGATGAGAGTCAAACTTTAGCAACACTCATTTAAAAAGGGTTAGTATTAATTAATCTGTATATATAATATTATGTCACATTGAAAGCTATGGAATAAGAAGAGTGCATGTGGATTCACAAGGTCTTAACTATATAACTTATTAACTGATTGATTTGGGACTAGTTATCAGTGCTAATATCTGTCCTACCACCTCCACAGAACGGTTTGGAACAGCAAAGGAAACAACATACAATGAAAAAGTTCAAGTATTTTGAGAGCCAAAAAAAAAAGTTGTAAAAAAATAGATTCAAACGTGATAATACAAATTCTAAAATGTTAACTTGATGACAAAGTCCTTGGGTCATATATTTTCAAGATATTTCATCATTATTTAATTATTTTGTTTTGTCGGTTGCACAATGGATTAAATTTTTGACCTTTCATTAAATACATTTTCAAAAATTAAGCATTTGAAAAGCATTCAGGCAAAGACACATTTAAGTGGAACAGCTTCCCAGTTGAAACAGAAACAAATTCAACGTCTTTCCTGAGCATGAAGCAATTTCGTGAAACAGGTGGAAACAGTTTTGTTTATGTCACGATTTTTTCCCATTGGTTTCTTTTTGCATCCCTCTGTGTTCAGACACAGCAGGCAGCTTCTACCCCATCAGGTAAAATAATCCAATTAATTTATTTGGATTTGAGTTGTAAAAGGTTGATTAACTGCAATCACTGGATCATAAGGCACGGCCTTCTTTTAGTTCTTGTAAATGGAATTATTTCTAGATTCCTGTTTCACGTGCAGCTATTCACGCAGTTAAACACATTGTGATTTCCAATAAGTGGCTGAACAAGAGTAGAGCCCTTGAACAGAACTTGCCTATTGCTTCCTTAGGCTCAAAGGCAAAATAAGGTATTACCAAACATATTTGCATTTAATTAGCGGGAGTTGGTACACTGCATACAAATCTGTTTTAATTGGCAGGAAAGTGATTAAAGATACTTTTAAAATGGATTCTGAATGCCATTATGTGGTACGTGTGCTGCAGGTCACTAAAAGAGCACCCCCCACCCACCCGCCATTCTCTGTGACCATAAAACCCGATCTTCACCCATCTTACGTGTCCTGGCTCTGAAGACATTTGCATCTGACAGCCTCGTCTAAAGTCTGAAACTGCTCCTGGAAACTGGATCCCTGAACAAAATCTTTCTGTGCAGTGTGTGTGTAACACAGACAGACATAATGCTGCTGAAAAGGGTTCCTGAAGGAAAGTTAATTTAGTACAGCAGAGAGTAGTGCAGTAGAAATTAGGACACTGGGATTCTAGTTCTCATTTTGCTACTGTCCAGATGGTCTCAGGAAAGCGTCTCCACTCCTGTGGGGTTTCCCTTGGCTCTCTAACCTATCCTACTATCATTCTACCAGTTTTGTTCAAGTCAGAAACTTATGAGCTATCTTTGGTACCTTTCTATAATCAATTACATTAAAACCATCAGCAAGGCCTGTTGATTCCACCTCTAAAACTCAGCTTGAATCTAGCTACTACTCTCCATGTCGTCTATAACAACCCCCGTTGAAATTACTAGTGTCTCTTACCTGGATTAGAGCTATAGCTTCCTAAAGAGTTTCCTTGATTCTGTTTATTTTTTTTTCAAATGAAAATTGGATTATTTTTATCTTTCTCACTTAAAACCATGACATAGAAAAAAATTAAAACTTTCTACTATGGCCTAGACAGCCTGAATGATCTGCTCTTGCCTGTACTTTCAGTCTCGTATTTCACTGTCTCATTTCATCCAGCCACATCAGCCTATTTCTTTTTTAAAAACATATTATTTTGTAAAAATATTTTATTTATTTATTTTTAGAGAGAGGGGAAGGGAGGGAGAAAGAAAGAAAGAGAAATATCAATGTGCAAGACAGACATCGATCAGCTGCCTCTTGCACGCCCCCAGTTGAGGACCTGGCCTGCAACCCAGACATGTTCCCTGAGTGGGAATTGAACCCGTGACCTTTTGGTTCACAGGGCGGCACTCAATCCACTGAGCCACACCAACCAGGGCTAAAAACATATTCTTGAACATAATAGTCATACTCATTTTAATGTTCTATCACGTGTTCTTGAACATAATAGTCATACTCATTTTAATGTTCTATCACGTGTTCTTGAACATAATAGTCATACTCATTTTAATGTTCTATCTCCTAACTCTAATATCTAGACCACATGAGTATTTGCATTTATTGTCTATTTTTGTCTTGATTAGTGGTTATATAACCATCGTATGCTCCTATTTATTTGCATGGTTAGCAATTTTTAGTTAATTATTATATACTGCATCTTTTTAAAAAGGTAGAGTCTTCAGTTGATGTTCTTACCCATCAGGGAACTTTTTCTTTTTCTTTTTTTCTTTTTCTGCCAGGCAGTTAGAGTGTGATCACTAATCAGCTCATTGTCTGAACTGGGCTGAGGCTGGGTAGTGGTCTATCATTTGTTCTTAGGGCTGGGTCCACCAGGTCTTTTCATCGAAACACTGGTGTTATTTTGTGTTTTCATTTTTGAGACATCATGAAAGTACAAATCTCAAGAATATGATTAATTTCTGAATCAGGATACTTTTGGCTACAAGTAGCAGAAACCCCAACTCACAAAATAACTTAAACATTAGAGAAAATTTATTATTTTATAACAAGAAGACCAGGAGCACGGGCACTCCCAAGCTGGGTAATTCATGGCCCAGTGATTTCACCAAAGGCCCACAAAAGGTTTTTTTCTATGTCTCTGCTGGAGCCTCTTCCACTTATTGGCCTAGACAACAAACCAAAAATCCCCTCATGGCATCAGAAAGGCTGCAGGAGTTCCAAGCATCACATTCAGACATGGCAACCTTCAGAAGAGACTGTGGACTCTTGAAGAGTGAGAAACTCTGAGAATCCCTCCAGAAGATGCTCATCACCTCTTATCTACTGAACTTCATCACCCAAACATGTCTAAACCAATGTGAGAAAGAAATGGAACCCATTGATTGACTTACGCCAATTTGGTTTTATTTCTTGGGTCTGGTGTTGGGATTGGGACCAGCATCTTATGAAATACTGACCATTGTCAGGGGGCTGAATAGAGTTTTTGGTGGAGGGGCAATAAATACTACCTGCTACAATATGCTGATTAGATTTTAAATTATATCCAAGCATTAGAAATTGGAATGGAGAATCCCACTTCTGTATATCTTCATCACTAGTGAATGCCTGAAGTTCTTTAGAATACACTTTTGATAAGCATTTGACATAAAACATAATAGGAATGATTGTTAATCAAGAAATATGAAGGAGATGTAATTAACATTGAAATGTCTTTTTAAAAAATAAACATTGCACAGGCTCTAAAAAATTTCCCAAATACAATTAAGAGTTTCTTAGAAGAGTGTTTGCCTTCTTTGCATATATGCTCCTTTTTAGTCCTAGCAGGTAAACCATCCATATAAGGATTCATTTTCTTGGTAATTTTAATTTTCCACTAATAAATTTCTCTTAAAAATGATGGATGCAGTCAAGAATGTATTTAAGAACTGGATGTAATCAATCCACTTTCCTCATTTTGATTTGTTTCTGCATTTCCCCCCAAGTGTACTAGTGATTATAGGCCATGTTTTAAGCAATAACAATCCCAATTTACTCAGTAATCCCCATAGAAAACTGGATGGATTCTAGAATGCACTTTGGGAAAGTGAAAGAGATCAGCTTCTAATGTCATTTGTCACACTTATAGTTAAGATCCGACAGGTGTGTTAGGTAATTATGTAACCAATAAACTACCCCAAATCTTAGAAGTGTTTATTTTTTGCTCATGCCACATACCCATAGAAGTCCTGCTCACATTAGTGACTCAGGGACTCGGGCTGATGGGACAGCCACCATTGCAGACATGCCAAAGGGAAAGGGAAGCTCTGGAAAATTGTGGCAGCAATGACATGTTTTGTCCAGAAGCTACACTTGAACTTCTGCTCACATTTGATTGGTAAGAACCAATGACCTGGCGCCCCAACCCAGGGGGCCCAGGAAGTATAATGCTACTAGGTCCCTGAGAGATGGGGAGCTGGCAACACTGCTGATCAGCATTTTTGACACCTGTAAAGATGTCCCCATGTGTATCACTGCCTTTCAATACGAGGGGAGGCAGGCCCTCAAAGCAACCATTTGTTTTTGGTTGTTAAAAACAAAATAGAAATGCCTCAATGAGGGTGGCACTCTCTATGTATTCTGGTATGTTACAAATACAGCTTCATGAAGCACAACAAATTTTGGTCTTATGGCTTTGAATTGTGATATGGCTTTACCCTCATATTAAGAGTTACATTTTAGAAAAAAGGTAGCCTTTTCCAAATTAATGTTATCTCCTCACACTGGAGGGGTGGTATCAAATAGGTAACCCTTGGATTACTTATTTTCAGCTACCCAGTCTAATTTTCTCTTCGTTTTCCCTTCATGGGTCCTCTGCCCACACGGCTTTGATATTGTAGATTGTTAGGTTTTTTTCCATGGCAAACATTGGGCCATTTCCACTGACTTGGCATGAAGGGTGATTCATTCCAAAGACCACTTGAAACCTTTCCTGCTGACATTGCTCATCGGGCTCAGGCCTGTGTGAGCACAGTGAGCAAGCACCTTTCGTCACTCTGGATAGCGATGGAGTCCGAGTACTGTGACCATTACTCTCAGTGACACTCGATGTGAGCGGTAAGCTCCTTCATAAATCAGGCTCCAATGGCAAGGGTGGCAGTAGAGACAGTGTCTCATGTGACAGGAAATAAAGGATGAGGTCCAGTCACTCTCTCCATTGGCGCTGAATAATAATAACAATACCTAAGTAGTTGAATGCTCAGTTCATTTTGGCTCTTAGTAGTCGTAGTATGGACACTCCAACCAGTTCTCAGAACAAACAGAGTGAGCTGGCTGCTCTTGTCCCCATTTTCACTTGAGGAACCTGGGTCTTGGAGGGGTTTCCTAAGTTTCAACAGCTACTCAGTGTCTCCAACTGTATCAGACTTTGAGAATTGAGGCTTGATTTGATTAATTATCCAGTGTTTTTCTTAATTTCCAAAAGATGTTATCTGTATCTGTTTAATTTTTAAATAGCAACTCACTGCTTTCTATTTTGTATAATACTGGTTTAAGCACAACTTTAAAATCTTCCCTGTACACTGTAAGCACCTCCAAAATCTTGCATTTGGGCTTAGCAGGTCTTCAGAAATGTGTGTGAATGAATGCATGCATGTGAGGCTGACCTGTCTGACCACAAGCTACTACCTGCTTTGTGTGGGCGAGTCCAGACCAGTGGGGCTGGCTTGAACTCGGCCCAATTTGCCATCAGTGTATCTACACAGGCAGAAGGAACTTTCTGTGTTTCTCAACCAAAGTAGAAGAGAAAGGTTTTTAGAGTGATTTTCATGATCAATTATGAAAAAAAATGCACGCTGATTGTAGAAAAATTTGGAAAATGAAGAATAATACAAATAAGAAAACTAAAACAACTCCAAATTCCGGAGATTTGTTCTCCCAATCATTGTTTACAAAGGCATTATACACACACAATTTACATAGCGTTAATCACAGATAGTGCTGTAGCCTGGTGTTTCACTTTTTATTATGTTTTTTAAAATCTCTTTTAAAAGATGCTTGTCAGTGGTCTTGTACCACTTCCATATAGCGGGGCCATCATTTACTGTTGGACATTTAGGCTCTGTCATTTTTTGCTATTATAAATAATGTTGTCGTGAACACCTTTCTCTATAAATCTTTATGAGCATGACTTTCAAGGCACCATCTGTCCCTCGGAGTCCCTGGATTAGTGACACATACCTCAACCAACTGACGTTTGACACATGGAACTGAGGCTGAATAGCTAGATCCTGCCAAGAAGACAAATAGGGTAGCAATGACTGTCTCACTCCCATAAAATAAAATAGATACAACTATAATTTTGCAGGCCATTTGTTTGGTTAGAAGCTTGGTGCCTCATTGATTTCACACATGATGTGTCCCCAAAGCATGAAGGTGACTTTTAGAGTCAGCCAGCCATGCAGCATCGAATTAATCAAGCTTCAAGGTATTCGGTGTCCAACATCAACCACACATCATAATCTGCCAGACTCTCGTTACTCAGAATTGGAATTTTGGGAGGGATGTGGATTAGGTTTAGCTTCTGGGGGCCCTTCTTCACAGAAGAAGAGACAAGATCTTTAAGGAATCTTGGTGGTGCAAGTTGCAGGCTTTTGTAGGAACAGAAAGAACTGTGAGGTACTCTACAGTTTCGTGAGCTTTACTATACACAGACTGCCAAAAGGGGGTGTTCATTAGTGAGGCTTGAATGTCTCCTCGCCAGAGGACTGGAGTTTAAAAAATCAGTCTGAGAACTCTGCCTGCGAGACGTCTGAGATGGACGGCGTTCTGGTTTATAAAGTTCTGTAAACTGGGGTCTCAGTGAGTTAGTCAATGTCTTGCAGAATCAACACAAATTAACATTCATATTAAAGAAGATTCTGAATTGTTTTTCGGTTACTTAAGATACAAGCATGAATGCTTGGTATTCATCTCCAATAGCTTAAGAGGATAAAGCTTTCACCTTTGACCTAAAATGGATTGAATCTTCTAGGATAGCGATGGAGAGTGCCAATCCAGGTATTTAATGTTTCCGTTTTGCTCTCTGCTTCATGAGGATGGTTTTATTGTACTAAATTGCTACATTAATATTGATATTAGAGTGAAAAATTCAACTGGTAAGTAGTATGCAAAGCAACCTAATGCAAACTTTAATGGATTAATACACTCAAAAAATCCTTTGCCACAAGGGTAGCTAATGTGGTAAAAAGGGAAGGTTGCTACAAGTAAAATAGGAAGCTTTCTGGATGCCATTTTTGGTGGCTCTCCTTAGGAGGTGGGAGTCTGTAATGCCTCTTTGCCCTCCGTCTGGGGTCCTAGGAGGGCTGAAGACCTGCACCGCTCCTGTGGTGAGTAGGGAGTGGCGTGGCTGGGACAAAGGTGGGTGACCGACCCCAGGGGACAAGAAAAATTCCCACTCAGCGTCTGTTACACCATAAAATATGTTTTCTATTTCTAGGTTTTTTTCCTTTCTCATTCTCCTTTGATATTGCAAGCTGTTTTAGATTTTGTCAACGTCCTATGATCAGTGAGATGGAGGCGGAGCTCCATTTAATGTGTACCGTGTACTGAAGGTGCTGCTGGGTGTCTGCAGCTGGCAGCCCCTCCCACTAGGTGGGGATCCCCATGAGTTTTAGAGGAAGGCAATCGGCTTTGTTCCCTTCACCTGCTTGGCGACTGGCTGGCTAAGGTTTTGAGCTCCATTACCAAATCAGGATTAGTGGTCTAGTGATTCCACTTCTAAACTAAGTGTTCTCAAAATGTGACCCCTGATCATCATCAGCAGTGCCACCTGGAAAGTTCTTAGTAGTACAAATCCTCAGGCCCCACCCCAGACCTGCTGGACCAGAAACTGGGAGAGGGTTGCAGGCACCTGCCTTAACCAGGTAATACTGATGCCCACCAATATTTGAGGACCACTGTTCCAAAGACACTGCTCATCCCCAATGGCACTGGAGACTCTCTGAGAAGTGGGGGTCTACCTAGTATGGCCTAATACAAAAGGTATGATGTACTTGAAAAATTACTCCTTGAAAATTCTCTGACGATTTTCCATCCAGCACATGCTTTGGTTAAAGACTGTGATGCACTTTAGCTGAGGCAAAGAGAATCTCTTTTCTTCTTCCTAAGAACCTGGAACTCCAGAAATTTATTAACCACTCTTACCAGATAATTTCTATTTGAGTCCAATCATCCTTACTGTGATGCTTATTACTACTGGAATATTTCCTTGCATAAGATGAGACTTAGGATAAGACTCACCCTTCCCTGCATTATTCTCTCCACAGCAATCATCACCATTGAACATACTACGTAATTTATGTGCTTATTTTATTTTCTGTATGTCTTTCTCCACATGAATGTGAGTTTCACGAAGGCAAAAGGTTTTTTTGATTGTTTTATTCACTGCTGTTTCACCAGCACCTGGCATGTTGTTAACATTCAGGACTATTTGTTGAATGAATGTGTGAATGTTGGATTTCAAGAATGTGCTTTACAACTTGTGGTAGATTTCTGTGTTTATTGACTCATTGAAGGAAATTATGGTTTTTGTTCTTATTTCTACTTGGGAGGATGCTTAATACCACAGGCGTCATAAGGTCCTCCGAAGTGCTATTATTTCAATGCAACATGAACAGAAGAGTTTACTGGATCAATATGAAAGGTATTACCAAGGGATGTGCTGTAGGGTGTCAGGGCTGGAGCTGGACGGGAAGCCAGGGCAGGAGAGGTGGGGAGAATAACCAGTAGAAACTAACACAGAGGAATTTGTCAGTAACTTCTGGGCACACCAGTCTGCTGTTGGCATAAGAATGGCCATTTGTAGGGATTAGTTTTGGACAGTTAATCTGTTTATCGGTAACTGTCAGGCCTTACACATTCCAGGATGCAGGATTTCCACTCTCCTATTGGCACATCTTACAGTTCCTACTTCACAGAGGTTCACTGTCTTACTCCTTGTCGACGACCCCATCGTGACACAGTAGAGCTGGTCTCCACCCTTGACGCACTGGGTGGGCAACATACAGACGCATCTGGAAGTAGAGGCTGCAATGAGAGAGAGACCTTGTGACTCACCATAGTGCTCCGGTTGGCTTTTACCTAACTTGTCTCCAGAGTGGCCAGCTCCTGGGTAGCCATAAATGAGAAAGCTGAAACAAAGACAATGATCCAAAATACCCAACTGTGGCTGAGGGGAGTGGCCTGGACCGAAAGGAGCAGAATACACAGTAAGCCAGTAAGATCCAGTAGTTGGGCTATCTCTGACCCCGCCTTCTGCTCACTGCCCTCATCCAATCAGTTCCATTCTCCTGGGCCATTTCCACAAAGTCTTCAGTTAGTCCCTTCTGTTCTTTTCTCACAGGCACTGCCAAAGTACACTTGCCTGAACATGCACTATGAACCCCACACAGCATGCTGAGCACTTTACATGCTTTATTTCATTTCGTCCTTATAACAAGCATATATAATACATGTTAACATACTAATTATACAGATGAGGAAACTGAGTTCAGAGACATTAAGTGATCTGTCCATGGTCCCACGTTAGCAAGTGGTAAAGGCAGGTCTTAAATCCTAAATGACTCATAAGCCTGAACTCCTTAACCTAACTTAGTTTATTTGTTTATTATTTCTTTTTAGGATATTCCTCAGTGATGCCAGTTAAATTGGGTAATTCTCTTATGAATGAGGCCTGGTTTCAGAACCACCTAATCACTTCATAATTCATATAAATTTTGTGTTAGTGAAATAGCATCAAAATAATCATTTAGGCATAGATCTTGTATCATAGAAATGTACACTTGAGACCTATTTGATCCTATTAACCAGTGTTACCCCATCAAATTTAATAAAGAAAAAAATCATTTAGGAATAAAGTTACCAAAGCTAAGTTTATTAAATCACAGACTCATTTATCTATACATGTTTTAATCAAAGGTCAAGGCCCTTCACAGTTTGGCCTCAACTTTTCTTGGCAACATTACCTTTCCTGCTTTCTCCATTCCAGGTAGTGACCTATTCTCTCCTTCTGAAAAGTGTTCCTGTTTTGTCCTTTTGCCCGTACCATTCCCCCCCCCCTTTTTTTTTGTCAGATGAATGTGCTTTGTCCTACTTTCCCCACATGTCCAGTTTCTACAAGTTTTACGTCCTTCATGAAGCATTTCATAACCACTTACCCCCCATCAATCTTCTATTTAACTAAACTTTTAATGGTGTAAACTTGTCAGTACTATATCTGACATTTTTGTACTTTCTCATTAGTGAGCTTTTCATATATCTTTCTCCCAAGATGATTACAAGTGCTTTGTTTGAGACCAGTAACTGTGGCTCATCCATCTGTGTGCCCCACTCAGTTCTTACGATGGCACTCAGTTAATTCTGCTTTGTCCATTGATTTCATATTCTGAATTTGAGGTTCAGATACACATATTCAAAAAGAAATGTATTTGTTGGATCTGGGATAATTCATGTTGCCAAAACATCTAAGTCAGGCTGAGAACCAGCAGTGATTTAATTAACGAGTAGCTTCTTTTAGGCAGATATCAATTCTAACCCATGTGTCTCAACTGATGGGAGAAAATAGGGAAGGGGGTGGGGAGATAGTCATATGCACAGGTTCTCTGCCCTTGGTAGGAATGTTTTGTGAGAAAGTATGCATTTCCCTGCTATGCCCTCTGCCAGTCAGTTAGGGCAGATTCTAGATGTGGAAAGTCTTGTCCGTTGTTGGAAAGGTCAGGGCCTGGCGAAGGACAGCAGACTGTTCCATCTCTGGAAAGGCCACAGTCCCCACTACTCTTGGGATAGTGATGGCTTCAATTGTCTGAACAAGGTTATCTTCAGAGGACCAGCACCGGAGGCCTCTCCCGTCACCTCCATTCACTCATCCGTCCACCCTCAGTTCTCATGCTTGTAAACTCATGAAACCCTTCCAGGCCAGAAAGTATTTCTTTCTCCCACAGCTGTTCACATGCAGCTGTGCATTAAAATTATTCGTGCAATAATCGCATAAAGTTGCTCCTCCAGTTATGGTAAATGATTTCAGTGTACAGAGCCCTTTAACTTCAGGCACCTCATCATACTTTGTACAGTGACTTCGGCATATCGAATAACAAATGGCTATTTGCTGAATCAATCTTCCCCGCCTCTTGGCTGGTGGTGGGTGTTTTTGAAATTCAGACAAAACACTTAATATTCATAAAACAGGCTCCTCGCAAGATCATTTGTGTTCTAATCTTTGAAAAGTGAACTCCATGTTACTTTGAAGTTCAGTTTTAAACTTTTTCTTATTTCATTTTAGAAAGAGAAGAAAATGAGTAGTAATGTACCCAGTAATTGAGAACACAATTTAATCGTGGTGGCATTCAAATCGACTCAGGATGAATAATCTCCCAGCTTGCCATGAGCGGGTTAGGCATAAAATGCATTTTTGGCTTTCTCTTTCTTTATAAATGCTGTGGTTTGTACGTGGTTCTATAGTGCTACCTGAACTGAAGTCCCTGTGACATTGACTTTCACTCTCTAAGTACAGAAGGTTGCCAGACGCAGACCATGTCTCCTGGGGAGAAGATGCTTTCCATTTTTCTGGTTGTGTGCAAGATCAAAGAATTCTTTAAATAATGTGAATATCTTATTAAGAAATATTTGTGTGTTAGCGTGATTACCTTAAGACACCCTGGTAACTTGAGTAAAATTGGTGTACTCAAACATTTTACAGTGTTTCTTTTAGATAAACTTAGACTCCTGGGATTTAGATATATATAAAACAAAGCACCAATAGTAAAGACAGATTTTTGTGAAATTGTAAGCTGCAGCCTTTTTGTTCCTCCAACAGATTTAAAAAAGAATGATTCGTGGAAAAATAGTGAAAAAACAAAAACTCCAAAAACAAGTCCTTTGTGATCACAGAGTTCCCTGCAGACCTTTTCTCTGTGATGAATAAGGAGGAAGGCAAGTCAGCAGTAAACACAGCCCTGCATGGCGGGTCTACCTATTATTGCACTGACAGGCACCATTTTTATTTGGTCTCCTGTCCAAATTTCTTTCATTGTCTGTATGTGTTTTTGACACAACTGTTCTCACACTACAATTTTCAAAGAAAAAGGGTGTTTTTAAAACACAAAATGGTGTTGTCCTGGCCGCTTTTTTCTACCACAAATTATTATTTCTGAGAGAGATGGCCACTGGGTAACGGTATTGGTCGGGCAGTGAAGGAATGAACGATAGTGTTTCTCTATGAGATGATTTAGTCATGATTACAATAAGGCAATGCACCCAGCAGGCCCTGGATTGCTGTCTCTCACAGTGGAATCACCTTGTTCAGACACAGCTGGGAGGTTGGAAGCCCCAGACACCAATGCCCTGAGTCACCACCATCAGATGGCCTGCTGACCATGGCTCCTGTGTCTACCCTCTGCGGTGAGTTCAGTCCTGCCACCTGCCGAGGAAGCTGGGTCTTTGTCACCAGCTCTGTGTAGATCGGGATGAAACTGTATTTGGGTAACAGGGACCTCTCCCCTTTTCCAGGGCTAAGGTGAGGAACATTCAGTTGGAAAGTGAAAGAGGAAACCGTAAGGTTTCCCCCCAAAGGAAAGTGGTTGTAGCGAAAGTCAGATGTAACAATTGAACGAGTTTTCATTGCATACTTTATGCCCATTTTAAGGTTAAGTTTTTGAAGAGTGTCACAAGGGAAACCTAGCTGCCCATGTGAGTTCTATTAGATTCTAGCCTCCAGCCCATATTCATGTGTTATATGAAGCTACTCTGGGGTATTTCAGGGTCAAACTTTATCTCAGAGCAAATGTACTGCTGTGGAGTTTCTGCTTCCAAGACACTCACAAATGAAATGCAAATAGTCAATACACTTACAGAAAGTGGAAGTGGAATGCCACTTTCTAGGTACCAAACTGGCAAAACTATACAGGTGTGCTAAGTGCAGGTCTGGTGACGGTGTGGGTGGGCAGTCTTTACTGCACATTGTAGATGGAAATATAATGTGGTAAAGATATTTCTGGAAAGCAAGTTGATATAACGGACTTTATAGTTTAAAATAGTATTTAACTAGAAATTCCATTTTCTAAGGTATATCCTAAGAAAACAATCTTACATTATAGACTTATCTGTGACAGACTTATCTATCACAGCAGTGTTTATAATAACAAAACATTGGGGCAAATCTAGATGCCTAACAGAAGGTTGGCTAAAGAAATCACAAAATGTCCACACAGGCTTTTGCAGACATTAAAAAGTATGTAGTGGAGGAATCTATGATGCTATGGAAATAATTGCATGATAGAAGTGAAAAGCAGCAACGGGTAAAACAATGTGTGGAGTATGATCCTCTTTTAGTTTTTAAAAATTTGTAATATAATCAGGGCCACCCCTGCGGAAAATTGTCTATGGAATGCTTGTCTGTACAAATTACTAAAGTCATTCCAGTTCAGAGTGGCGGTGCCACACCAGCAGTCCGATCCCCAGCAATCTTGGCAGAGACTGCCCTGCTGGTGGGGGCTCAGCAGACTGCTCTCTGGGCACAGGAGTCTAGCTCTGAGCCGGGATGACTCTGTGGATGGAACCCCTTAGAACTTCTGGTTGACCCCACACATGGTGGAAGAGAGAAGTAGTCGAGGGTCCAAGAATGTTCCACAGGGAGGGACAGTGCCTGAGTCCCTGAGGGAACCTGTCTGGGTTCAGGGTGTCCTGTCCGAATAACACTGTGCCTTGGCTAGTGCCAGACACTACAAGAGGATGTAAAAAACTGAAGGAGCTGCTTCAGCAATTGGTACCCATGAGAAACCCCACCTAGGCCCAGAGCACTCTGTATGTGCTGGTCTCAGCTGGTCCCCAAGGCCAAAGGGAAGCTTAGACAATGTTGACGCATGCTCTTCAAAGCTGGGAGTGGGGAAGCGTGCCTGGTACATGCAGGTGGGGTGAGGACTCCTCTTCCTGAGCTCTAATGGTACTGCTGATGGTGTATGCATGCAAAGATTAGAAAGATTTGGTTACACCAAAGTGGTTAAAGCAGTTATTTCTCTGTGGGTGGGTCATATTTTTCTTTTCTCTTTAGATAACTTTATACATCTTTTGTACACCAAAACAGAATAATTTCTGATTAAAGAAACATTTGTTTTAACGGAGAGTGTAGAAACACAAATAGGATTCACTAGCTGAGATGAACTTCAGGCGAGAGCATTTCCAGGAGAAGGTTGCCCCCGGGAGCTTACCTGAGCACTTTTCCCAGTCATAGCAGGTGTCATAGCCACAGGGCTCTTTCTTTGTGCTATTGAATGCAATTTTTTTCCTTTCGATAGCCCAGGCTAATTGTGGACCATCTTGGCAGGCACCAGTATGTAGAAAATGGAATTGCTGATTATTCAAACACTTCCTGGCCAAAAATTCACAAGCTGGTGAAGTAAAGTGATGGTTGGAGTTGGAATCAAACACACAGAGGTCTTCCGAATAACGGCTGCCCGGGAGAGAGGAAAGCAAGCATTTATATGTGAAGACCAGGAAACAAGAAAAAGCACCTAGCCAGTTTAATGTGCTACCTTAATACTCAGTTATCTTTACCCTGCTCACCCCATCCCTCCTCCGACCTCAGTTTCTTTTCTTTCCATCCCCTTGCATGCTGTGGGATTCATCTTTCTAAAATTTCATCTTAGTCTTGGGATCACCCTCAATGCCTTTGAATTAAAATCTGAATTCTTAAATTCTAGTAATGAAGATCTCCCATATTTTGAGTCCAATCAACTTGCCTTTCTGGAATTATTTTCCCATCCCCCTTAGTCCTTCTTTATCACCTGACAACTGTATTGCTCATTTTCGAAAGCGGGAAGATCCTGTTTTCTTTGCTGCCATCCCATGCCCTGCCCAAGCAGCATTGTATGGTCTCTCCTCTCTGCCTATCTGTGTACAATTCAATTCCTGTCTACACTTTGAAAATAAGCCCCATTGCCTATGGTAGTCTGTACCTCTTCTGAACTCAGTAACACTCATTAATTGCAACACAAGAATCATGTATCACTGTAGAGCTTTGCAAGTGTGTGTGTTATGATGAAGAGCATGCACTTTTAAGTTCTTCTTTGTTAACTTGCTTAATCTCTCTAAGTAGGTACCAGGAGGTACCCAGTGGCCATAGCCCTTGTCTTACTGAGAGGACAAGAACGCCTTGGTTACTCCAAATCTGAGTCTCTTCTCTGACGTCAGTTTTTGAGTTAACAATCGGAGAACCAGCATTTAAACGTGTTGCCAGGAACTAGAGCCCACAGCAGAGAAGAAAAGACCACTCCTCAGTTTGGAGAACTTATGCTGTGGGACCAGCCACTCCTACCAGCTCCTTCAATGCCACAGAAGAGAGCTGAGGACGACAGAAAGAGGCTAGCAAAGGAGGGAAGAGCTAGCATCCGGACAGTTCCAGAGGGCAGTCTGTGTTCTCATGGTTTGGTGTTGCAAAGATAGAGAAAGAAGTTTCCTCTGGGTTAAATGGGCGCTATGAAGGCTGTAAGTGCCACCCACCAGGCCACATGCCAGGATATAGCCTTAGGGTGGCAGGCCAGAGAGCAGAAGGAGCCTCGGTGCTTTCCGAAACGAGTGAATCACCAAACTGGCCCCAGATGGCCTACCTCTGGGTGTATTTTGTGAGACAGAGAAACAAAACATTATCTTAAACTAATGCTGTTTTGGATTAAATTTAGCTGAATGTAGCCCTTCAGTTAATAAGTACTCTCAACCCTCCTGGGTTTGTTCATGAAAGAAAAGGCAGTTATAACAACAAAGATATATAATTTTTATTCTTCATGCTCTCTGCCCCTGCATGAAAAAGTAAACTGACAAAGAGGGGTGTGTGTGTGTGTGTGTGTGTGTGTGTGTGTGAGTGAACTCCACTCTCACACCACTTTCTCCAAGCCTTTGGAGTCAGGACTTTGCCATATACTTTGGGAAAAAGGAAGGCTTTGAGATAATTGAGTCTGAAGTTTTAATATAGACAGAAATAAGTCTCTATAATAAAAACAAGACTTTAAATAAACAAAATCCCTGGAAACTTATGGAACTGAGCTGAGAGATGATGAGAAAGCTTGCAACCAGTGGGAAAGAAGGAATTCAACTGAACACAGAGGCTGTGAGTTACGTGAAAACTTAATATATTTCATGCTTGGGCTTCAAGCAGCTCAGCTCCTCCATCAAGCTGGCTGCACTAAATTGGTCTTCCCAGTTTCCAAACATTGTCTGTGGAGTGTATTTTACCTGCAGTCTTCTTCCGGAGACATGCAAACGCATCCAGACTCCGATTCTTTTTGTCCTAGTTGACAATTGCCCCGTAATTTGCTCAGAATATCTAAAATAAGAGAAAAGTGAGTAAAGAGCAGTGCACAGTATAGATTCCAAGTGATAAACCTGAATTTGGGAGCAAAGGCAATTTATCTCTTGCAGTTAGAGCATTTATTTTGGCTTTTCCAAATAAGCAGTCATGAAATATCCCATCTGAACGGTCCTTTCTAGCTCTCATGAGCTGTCATTTCCAACCTGAAATTCCCTTTAAGTTCAGATAACTAAACAAAATAGAAATTTCTATTTATTTGTTTTTTAAATATTTAGTGAGCAACTATGGTATTCTCTGCACTACATTAGGGTTTAGGGGTAGAGTATTGAGCAAAATTTTATGCAGATCTTATGCTAACAGAGCTTATAGTCTTATGGAGGTAGACAGATATTAATAAAAAGATACACTAATACAGCCCTGGGTGGGTAGCTCAGTTGGTTAGAACGTCATCCAAATGCACCAAAGCTGTGGGTTTGATCCCTGGTCAGTGTACATACAAAAATCAATCAATGAATGCATAAATAATTGGAACAACAAATTGACATCTCTCTCTCTCTCTCTCTCTCTCTCAAATCGATGAAATAAAAAAATTCTAATACAAATAGAATTGCTGTCCTTAATGCTATTAAAGAGAAAGCATATAATCAAGAAAATTGATATAGCTTGGAAGATTACAAATGGTAAAATGAGAAAAGGGAAAGTTTTCAAAGCAAAGGACACATCAGTCATAAAAGTGCTTGAGACCCTGGCTGGTGTGGCTCAGTGGACTGAATGCCAGCCAGTGAACCAAAGGGTCATGGGTTTGATTCCCAGTCTAGGGCACATGCCTGAGTTGTGGGCCAGGTCCCCAGTTGGGGGCACATGAGAGGCAACCACACCTTGATGTATCTTTCCCTCTCTTTCTCCCTCTCTTCCCTTCTCTCTAAAAATAAATAAATAAAACCTTAAAAGAAAGTGCTCAAGAGAGCAGCATGTGACTCTCCTGGAACTGGAGACCAGGGTGATTGAAGTGCATAAAAACAAGAGCATGGAACAAGGTATGGCCTTCAGCAGGGTCTTATAAGACCTCAGAAGGCCAGTTGTCCTTACTTTATAAGCAGTGGGAAGTCTTTAATGGGTTTAAGCAGTGAGCCTTGTGACAAAATCAAGTCTGGATTTTGAAAAAGAAATTAATTCTGGCCCCTGTGTGGAGAATGGAGAGGCATGGTGGTCAAGACAGCTATGGGTAGACAACCTCTGAAGTTACTGTAGTAGATAACATAAATGATGTTGTGTATTATGGGTGAGATGTGAAAACTGTGAAGCATGATTCTTAGGTTTCTTGTGTCATAAGAGACTAGGCATGGGTGCCTTAACTGAAACAGAAAATACTGGATGTTAATTTTCGGGAAGGGAGCATGGTGACTCAAGAGTTCCTCTCTGCATATATTGAATGTGTGGTATCTTTAAGACATCTAAACAGAATAGATATATAGAAATTTGGATATGCAGGTCTGAAGCTCAGTGGAGGAGTCTATGCTGAAGATTTACACTCGTCATTAGTATATGGGGGATCATCAAAGCTATGGGTAGGGGTGAGATTCCCCAGCAGGAGAGTGTAGCATAGGTGGGGAAACAGATTGGAGCCTTGAGGATCTCCAACATTAAATACTGGATTTCCTCAAGCCTCCTGCCAAAAACAGAGGGCAATAGCCAGAGAGGTAGAATCTACAGAAGATAATGTCCTATCTTGGAAATCACAGAAAGAACATATATAATGATGGTCAACACTGAATGTGGCTGAGAGGTCAAGAAAGATGAGGACAAAATATTGTCTGCTACATTTAGCAGGGCAGGTAACAGTGATGACAATTCTGCAAGTGGCGCTGGGGAGCAATGGCTTGAGAGTCTGATTTTCTTAGAAGAAGAATCAGTGAAGAAATGTAGAGGGGCTATTTATACTTGCACAATATTCTGGGTGCTAGAATATTATGATGAAAAAAAAAGAAAGAATAAAAACAGCAGTGGTCCCTTTCTCTGTGAATCTAAAGGGTAGTAGGAAAACAGACATTAATCATAATCATAGTAGTGGGTTCACACTTAAAGGCTCAGATTGGTGTTTTGAAGAAAGAGAACATGGTTCAGGGAGATCACATAAAAAAAAGACCCCAACTGAGAAATGCAAGCAAGATCCATAAGGAAATAACATTTGAGCTAAGATGAGCAAGTGACTAGTATGTATGTGAGGAAGGGAAATTAAAGTAGAGAGAATAGCACTCAGGTATATTATAAGGGAGGGGAACTCTTGGACATCTTTGCTTACCTTAAGGCTCATCCAGAGAACCTTTACACTGGTTGAGTTGGACCTGGAACTGACTCCTGGAGCCTGGGGGCCGGAACACTTCCCGGGACTGAATCTGACTAAGCTACGGAACTACATTGGCCACTACAAGCAAGTCATGGTCAAAGAAGGGCAGTAGGCAGCTATCTGTATATTCTGCCACATTAGATGACAGAGCAAGAGACCCTGTTCACAGTCCCTCCTCTTAGCCGATCATAGTAGAAGGTTTGAGAAAGGAAGGAGGTTTATGTTAGAGGTGAAAATAAAGGTTTAAAAAAATGGTAGGTTTTCTTTTTCGCTGCTATTGCCATTTCCTGCTACTCCGTTAGGACCCTCACTCCATCTGGTGAAATCTGGCCCAGAGCTTGCATAAACATGGAGACCTACAGCCACTAGTTAGGCCTCAGAGAGTAAGATTTCCAGGAACATGGGATTGTCTTTTGTTTCTTGTATAGCTATATCTCTTTGCCCTTTGGAAATAAATCCACACTTAGGTCAGGGAGGGACTGCAAGCCACACACTGTTTCCAAAGAGAATCACCTTTGCAGAGATGCAGAGCATTATTCTGTCACTGGGGAGCTGAAATTGTCAGGGATCACGCACAAGGAGTCTTTGTTCCCTTGCAGAGAGTCAGGCTGGAGGCGGAGCTGGCCCTCAGCGGCCCACACCCTCCAGCACAGTTTGTGAGCAACATGAAAATAAGGACATCGCCATGTGCAAGTGGCTAAGGCAGGGAGATCCTCTGGACATGTTGATTTCTCAGAGGAATGAAAATAGGAACTGTGAGGCATGCAGCATCTCATTTTTTCATGTTGAAAGAATCCAAAGTCCTTCCCTGGCCAACAAATGGCCTGAGAGTCTCTTTTCCTCACAGTTACCCCCACACTGAAAGAGTGACCAGTTTCACTGATGACTTTTTTTTCTCTTTCTGTGACTTCCCTCATTAATCATTTTTGTCAATGTTGTTGGAGAGAAAGTTTATAGGAGAGGATATTGGTTTCCAATATCTCAATGCAGAATATCTCATTATCCCTCAGTTTGGATTATAAATTCAATTTCTTTTTCATACACAGTCATGCACCTGTGTGGGTGTGTGCACATGTGCTATCGTTTGCATAGAGAAGAGGATGCCACCTAAGATGCCCCAAGGACCTTAGCTCTCTGAAGCCTGTGCATCCCAAACGTTTCTAACCCTCTCACATGCATGATCAGGAGTCAGTTGAGACCAAGCTACAATATTCACCTGAAGTTCTTACAAATTTTCATGAGATCTCTTTAGCAATAATTTGAAGGTTATGAAACAGGTTAACTTTTTCCCTTTCCTTCACACATTGTAAAAACTCAGGAGAGGATAAAGAAGGCAAGATGGCAAAGGGCTTGGGGAATTAGCACAGTTCCTGCTTGACCTGAATTCTCTGGCCTTGGGTCTAATTTACTTTCTCTGTGCCTCCTGTGTTTTCATTAGCAAAACGGGCCTAATCACATCTGATCTCAGATACAGCCTCAAGGATTATCTGATTGAAAGGGAGACATTATCTGAACAAGCATGTTGAGAAATTTAGAAGACATGAATTAGTGGAAGCTCTGTTAACTGTTTAACTGTCCTCCATCTAAGCTACTGACTTGCCAGGCTGTTCTCCCGTCCCTCTATGCCAGCTGCCTGTCTGACACTGAACTTCAAGACTTATGGTTCCTATCTCCCAAAGCTTCACACTTCTGCTCCCACCAATCCAATGACAGGTTTATCAAGAGTCAGTTTGGTTTCTTCCAAATCTATCTATGCCAGTTGTTATTGTAAATGTATAAGTCGATTAAATATATCAACTGATGAGAAAAAAGGGAGCTATTTTTACACAAACTAAGTGGAAAACATTGAATGAGTATAAGTAATTTGCAAAATTCTGTTTTGAATTAATTGTAAATGAGAGTACTATGAAAGAATAAGAAAAATGCATAAAAATTGTAAAACATTGTCCAGTTAATTTGCTTTAAAAGTGCCTTTAAAGCAATGCTTATCAACTCTACATGCATGTGGATAAGCTAGGACAGATTTTAAACCAAGGCTAAATACTGGACCCTCCCTAGCTCAATGACCTCAGAATCAGGGGGCGGGACGTGGGTGGGGGTGTTTAAAGATGCCCCCCGTCTGGAGTTAAAAACCGTTGTTTGAGGGCCACTGGCCTGAGATAACGTGGTATGGGGTAGATTATGTATTTGTTTTGTATGAGGAAGAAGTGGTGAAACTAAAATTAGGAGACTCATTAGAAATAAGAATTGGGTCCTACATCAGAAAATCGGTGAATAAATGGGCACTTCCATGTTTCAAGTGAAACTAAGATGCTTACATAATTGAAGAGTAGTGTGCCCTGCTTTTTTTATGGCCCTCTACTTTAACCAATTTTCAGTCAACCATCAATTCTGATTGTATTTAGATGACTGAACTTGCACTCCCTTAAAATACTGAAGTCCATTGAAAAAGAAAAATGGCCTCGGTCTCTAAAATTTGAATATATCCACTTGGCCAATAACTTTGCATTTCTGCCTGACTTCTTCATCCACACAGGATGACATATGACCTCATCATCTATAAACCTGCTTTGTCCTCCTGAAACACTCAAGAGACAACACCATGGTAGGAACTATACTACAATCTTGGGAGGTGTCCCCTTGGCAGACCCAGAGTCCTGAGCTGCTACTCACCATTTTCACAGGTAAGTGAGTCTGGAATGGGTGGTATCCAGGAATCCTCTGTGCACGTGTACCTCGATGGCCCAGAAACGACAAAGCCTTTGGGACAGGTTAGCTCAATGGATTTACCAATTTCATATGATATCTGGAACGGGGAGAGTGTCAGAACGTCCTGCACAACTGGCTTGAGGCACTGTGTTCCTGCAGGCAGAGAAACATTTGAGATGTGTTTAGTGGAGCTCAGAATATTCACCAGATGTAGGCAGGTTTTATACAGCCCAAGAGGTGATTTTAACGTGATTTATTGCATTTGGTCTGCTTTAATGCTGCCTTTTGATCAGAAAACCCCAGGGGTTGAGGATCCCGGGCTTCCCCTGGAAACCTCCCTTTAGTTCCGTTATCTGAGGTTCCCTTGCTAAGGAACTGGCTCCAGCCACTTCCAACTTTCATTGCGTTATTGGGACCTCTTCTTGCCTCTTTTTGTGTGCCCCAAAAGCAAGTCACCACATTGTGAGTGATACAGAGGCAGGACATTGTAATTGATGCTAGTCTCAATTCTGCCTCATGGGATCCCATAATAACTCTTTGGAGTGCCCGGGGAGCCCTGCTTGAATCCCATTTTGACACTTCTATAGCACAGATATGGGTGGAGCCTAAAAACTCCTCTCCTCCTCAGGAAGGGATGTGAACGTGCTCCAAGGAGAAAACTGCATTTCCCATAAAATCCCATTTCTGATACATTCCAGGGTGTAAGTACCATCTTCCTGGGACTCATCCATTTGCATCGGTTTGTACATCAGGCAAGGCAGATGCCCCTGGTTAGATGCAGCGAGCAGACTTCCCAGATTCCTTTTTAAGCACAGGTTTTGCCATCCTGTGTGTGTGAGGCTAACACACAGGGGCAGAACTGAAACGTGAAGTACTTTGAAATCTAATTTTAGCAGATGCATCCTATTTTCTGCTTCACGAAAGCTTTTTACCAGCGTTGTTGAAAAGCAGTAAAATGTACTGATCTGGGGGTGTAACTTTGCTTTATTTATTTTGGGCACATTCCTCCCTCAGTTCTCACGTTGGCATTCCGCATCTGATTGTCTCCAGGTCCTGTCTGGTAAGCAGCGGAAGTACTGGTAGCCAGCAAGTTTGAATCCAGTATAGCACGCGATTTCAGCATCTTCCCCAAATGAGTACAGTTTCTTTTCATTCTAGAATCAAAACCGAAACCAGCAGGTTATTAGTGGTACGTATAATATTTATGAACGCTGTGGAGTCATCCTGGGCCCTTTCTGTTCCTTCACTCCTGACACAGATGCCTCTCAGTTTTGAGTTTTGTCTTTTAAGTATCTCGCAGTGTGCCTCCCTCCCCTTTGCCAACGCCACCTCCTTTGTGCATGGCGTTTGTTATCTTGTACAAGGACAACTTTCTAACTGGTATCTTTTCTCATCCAGTTTCCATATTGCTAGTCTAAATTGATTAGGATTCTTTTTTTTTTTCCTTATAAACTTACTCCCCTGTGATATGGGATGGCCTACTATTTCAAGAATTTAAAAAAAAAAACCAAAAAGGAAAGAAAAACTACATGCTTATCCTTTAGCGGCTATAAACTGCATACTTAATGCATCCTGCATATGCAAACATAGCAGTTGCTATGATGACTAATGGACAGCAAATCATCTGAAAGTGTTCATTCCTAGTAAGCCATTGGTCTTTACATATATTCCCAATTATGGGTAATTAAAATACAACTACTGTTGTATGTATGTGGGGGGGAGCACTAAAATTTTCAAGATAAAATGATACAGTTGAAAAAATTAATTTAAAGCCTTTTTTACAAAAAGGCAAAATTAAAACAAAAAGAAAGGTAAGATTGATTAGGGAGCATACCTTTCAATTTTAAATCATCTCCTGAAAGTTTATATCTGAATCACAGACCTGCCTGACTAGTCTGACCAAATATATATTTGTGTTTTTTTTAAATCATAGCAACATATTGTGGCTTAATGAAAAAAATGAAATGATTAATTTTATATTAATTATATTAAAATTGTATGGACTAGTTAAGGGTGCTATAGGTCTCTAACTTAATACGTCATCACAGACGCACCACCTCCTACGATGACAGCCGAGACTAGTTTGTCTCTGACAACATGCTCAGGTCGGGCATTAGTCTGCTCAGACTCAGAATTAAACAGTCAGATCTCAGTTGCAGATTCTTACCCATCACCCAAACCTGTTATGCTCAAGTTCCATTCTCCATTCACACATTCACATAACTGCACCATTAGCACATGAATTAGTAGCACCCAGTAACACAGGGAACCTGCAGCCTTTGCCCTAACGGTCAGACATAAAGACATCTCCAGGGAGTTCAAGGTGGAAGAGTGGCCAACTGTTTCTCAAGGTCACTGTCTTTACTTTTTAAGTCAACAGAAGATTATCAAAGTAGGAAAACTATAACTCTAAATTTAAAAAGCATAATTTTTAAGTTCTAGTTTTTGAATGCCAAACCTAAAGTGAAGGTCAGGATGCTTACTCGGATAAATCCATTTTCTGGAGGAACTGGCTGGGGACACCCTGTATCTGATTCTCTGTCAGGAAGGTCTACTTCTCTCACATATTCATCATCGTGGATACATGCTTGTCCACTAAAAGGGAAAAATAAACATGTATATAATACAATAAACATGAATATATGTAACACATATTTACATGTCTACATATATGTCTAGGCAATATGCATACATACACATTATATAGTATATATATATAATATATGTGAAAAAGAGAGAAAAAGAGTAACAGAAGATACAATAGCTCACTAACATGCTCTGTTGGAATAGAGACAATTCTGATTATTTCTTTTTTAGCAGTAGGATACTAACCCCTTAACTGCCTGTGTCAGCAGGTAACTGACCCATCCTTTCCCATTATGCATCCTGCCTCCTTACTTGTTCTCCATTATTGAAATCGTGCAGTGCTCCTCTTGCCGACTCTCCCCCTCACAGGGCTTCCCTCCTCGTTGACGGGCAGGGTTGTTGCATTCTCGGGTTCTCGATCTCTTATACGTGACGTCGCACTGGCTCCAGGAAGACCAGCAGCCCCAGTTCCCATCCACTGCATCTGGAATGCAGGAAGACCCACCCACCCATCACAGTGTACCCGAGAGGATGTAGGCTTTGGCGCCTGGCCAACTTGGTTTCCCCACCTTTTAGCTGCATCTCCTTTGTGGAACATCACAGGATTATTGTGAGGGTAAAAAGAAATTAGGGCCGGACACATGGCCTGATTTCCTTTTCCTGTTCCCACAGTCTGGATCAAATGGCAACTGTTATGAATCATTTTCAACTATCTGCAACGTACCGCACACACAGGCATATGCATACATCTATGTATAAAGAGGAACTTCTTCTGAATACAATATATATCAAACCATGTGTTTAAAGGCAATGGAATACTTTCTTACTCCCACGATACCTCCCCTTTCTAAGAAGAATGATAGGTAACTAGGGACATTACTTAGTCCTGTCTGAAAGCCTTAATTCTGGCTTAATGTGTCCCCAATACCAAGCCATCTGCACTCTACATTACAATACACAAAAAAGGCTTATCACAATACTATCACATTCTTATTCCATAATATTTTCTATTATTTTATTTATTTCATATTATAGGCATTGTGCTGTATATCCTTTGTATGTGTGTGTGTGTGTGTGTATACACATATACATATACACACACATATATGATAAATCTTTGAATATGTTTAATGGATGAACAGATGGAGGCATAGAGAGGCTAGGTGACTTTCCCAAAGCCATGTCATTGGTAGGTCACAACAGACACATCCCAGGGCTGTTTGACCTTAGCATCTAGCTTTTTACAGGCTTATTTTCCTTCTGTGTTTGAATGAGATGGAAGATGCTAATAGAAGTATTTTTGTTTGAGTGGACCAACCTTGCATACCTTTTGGAGGGGAAAAGCTGCATGCCTCAAGTCAGTTACTGACACTTACCAGACTTATAATCCGAGGCACGTCTCTCACAGTTGTCGCCATAGGTGCCACTCTGGCACACACACAGACACTCTGTCCCAGCAAGTGTGGGGCGGCCGTTGTTTGGGCATGGAGCACACTGGCAAGGATCAAACTTGGCTGCATATTCTTGAAAAGCTTTCCTGAGGTTGTTCCGTCTGGTCACAGCACAGGCGATGTTTCTCACCAAGTCCGTGATGGGAGCAAGCTAAGAGCAGATGGCAGAGAGGAGGTCCAGTCACAGGGACATCCTTCCGCACATGTTGTCATCACTGCCCAATTCTCGTGGAATAGGAGGCAAGTTCAAAGTGAAAATCCCCACACTCCAAAGGGATTATGGTAGAATATAGTGCATCTGCAGTGGAACCAGGGGAGAAAAGGGGAGGACAGAGGAGCTTCCTACTCTTCCACAGTGGGTGCAGCAGCTCTCAGCAAGGTCAGCTTGCTTTTGTGCTCCCTAAAGTAGGGCAGCAGGTGTGAGGTACCTGGAGGTTCCTTTCCCTGGAGTTCTACTGTGGAGGAAGCCTCACATGAAGTGTCACTTACTTGGATTTGTGGTATGCTATTTATTAAGCACCAGATGCATGCATCAAAATACTGAGATAGGTGACCACCAGTTAGGCAGCTCAGGAATGCTCTGCTGAAACCTCATTATGTTTGACCCAAGCAGAAAAATCCAGAGAGGATGAAGAGAGGCATTCTGAGTTCTTGGTTATTCCAGGGCAGCATTGGCCTTGGTGGAACCAGGGGAGAACACGTAGAGTGGGAGGAAGTGGAGAGATGAACTCACCGGAAGGATGAGTGGAGGAATCACGGTAACAAGTAATGGGGCTAACTGAAGGGTGTCAGACTCATTTCCCCGGGGGCCACGTCAGCCTCATGGTTGCCTTGAAAGGGCCGAATGTAATTTTAGGGCTGTATAAATGCAACTACTCCTTAACTGTTAGGGAGTTGAAATTACATTCGGCCCTTTGAAGGCAACCGCGAGGCTGATGCCTCAGTGTAAATGAGGTTGACCACCCTGGGTTAACACAAAACCAGGGCTCATTTTATTAATATTTTAAAACCCCAAAGAAATGACTATCTAGTGCCATGTATGATGAAGGTGCCCAGATGGGTGGCTGGATCTTGTTTTCCCACCACAACCTGGAGAGTGTGATGTATTTTCATGCTGCGTGGAAATTATTCTACTTTCATAATGATGGAGCTCCTTTGTCTTCATTTGAATGAAAGGAGCAGAATAACTTGTTAGCAGACATTTTAAAATGAACTCATGTTTTAGGCGAAACTGGTTCTAAATGGCCTATGACTGATGTGTGGTCAAAGTATTCCATAAATAATAAAAATCAACTTTTTATGTACCTACAACAAATGTAAGACTAGTAAATTTAATCAAAGGTGATAGAACCAGAAAGCCAAATAGATCTCAAATCCCATTGATCTGATGGGGCTATAAATGGAGATTTAGGGGTGCTCATCAAATAAAGAGTTGCAAAAAAACTACAGAAATCAAATTTATTATATGCATTGGGGGAGATGAAGAACACTGCCCACGGCAAACTTGAGCAGTTTTATTCACTGAATTCCCTTTCCTGATATTCTATGTATGATAGAAATTCTAAATACTATACTAGAGAATGCTTGCTGGAATAGCAAAATCAATAGACATGTAATTTAACATTTAAGAAAAGGTCCATTGTGCAATGCACACTAAAGTAGACATTTCCTTTCGCATCTGAGAGAAAAATGGAAAAGGAATAGTGCGACATTTGTGGGCTGCTAGAGAACTACTTTAGCTCTCTCACCCACACTACTTCTTCCTCTTACCTTGAAGTCAATCACAACAGGATTATCCTTCACCGATTCTCGCCACTCAGGAAAGGCCGTACTGTTCAAACCAGAGGTCCCCTTCGCCCACACCAAATTCGCTGCCTCCCTACTCCTCCCGCCTTGAACCAAGGAGATGGATTTCTCTGCTCCCTGCACCATCGAACCTGTAAGAAGTGTTAAGAAAATCAGTTATTTAATTTCCCTGCAAATTCAACCTTTAAAGAAAAGTCTGTTTGCACAGAAGTAGATGGTATAGTCATGCAGCTCCATTAAGTAAGTTAAGTGAAAAGCAAGAGAACACTGCTCCGCAACGCTGCAGAGAGTTTAATAACAGAAACGGTAATAACAGTGCCAATAGCTACCATCTATTAAGTAGCTTGTACATTACAGGTACTTGGCACACATGATCTTGTGTAATTCTCACAACAATCCTGAGAAGGAGGCGTTACTGTAAACATGGACGTTAAACCTAGCAGTTTGGCCTGGGACGCGTGGTATATATGGGGGTGTGGGTGTCTGGGATGCAAATGCAGCCCAAGTCCTGAGGACGCCGCTGCTCCCTGCGCTCTGATGTCAGAACCTACTGTCGATGTGTATTAGTGCATGCCTGGGGTCCCTGGGGATAATATGAACCACCTGGCTTCTGCGGGCCAGTCCATTGATGGCATGCTGGAGACTTCCAATTATGGAAAGAAGTTGACAGAGTGCTTTTAAGCTGAAAGACAGGAGTAAAAGCACAACTAACTAAAGAAAAAAAAGCAAAGAAATTGAACTTCCAGTTAAGAGTTAGCACGATGTTTCTTTAGAGGCAGTGACATTTCATGTACATAGCCCAGGTTTTTCTATAAATTTTCAAAACAACCCCTCGAAACCAATGGTGTCTTAAAAGAATAGGAACTGAGTAAGAGGAAATTGTAGTAAGAAATAAAATCAAATGAAAAGCAGGCTAGTGACATGGGGAATAGTGAATGCCATTAATATGATGTTGATTCTTTAGTGCCAGGAAGGGTTAGCCATGTCCCTATTGTAAAATAGTCTAGATGATTGGAACAATGGGTGAAATACTCTTCCTGTGAAGAGTAGTATGATATTTTTCAAAGTGAGGCATGTCAAATAATACAGAGCATTATAAAAATAAAATTTTAAAGATTTTTGTATTTACTTTCGTATAAAAATGGGAGAAAAATTAGTATTTGCCAATATATCATATAGCAATTGACAGTGACAAAATAAAATTGTCAGAAAATAAAGTTAATAAAGTGAATTACATATAGAAAATATTTAAAGTAATTTGTAATAAGTGCACAGAAAAATTCAAATATTAACAATTACTTTAAAAATCTAATGGAAATGGAATGACAAGTATAATTTAAAATTTGGGAATTAGTGCCTCTGAAATATGGCAATTAATTTTGTCTTTATAGCATCTAATTTATTTATAACTATAATGGTGATATTTTTTATTGTTTGCATTTGTACCGTAGCTTTGAAATCTCCCTTTTCACTTGTCTTAAAATTAATATTTTGTCTCTGAGCTCTTAATTTATTGAATTTATATTCTTATTAAATTATTCTGTTGCATGAAAAACTGGCATAGAATATATATTTATTCTTTTACTAGGTCACTTGTCTGTTTTGCATGCTTTTCTCCTTTTCTGTGTTGTTTTTTGTTATATAATATGAATGCATGGTTGCCAAACCAGTTCTCATTTTGCTCACGCTTAGTTTAACGAGAGATCTGCACAGAGATCACCTATATGCTGATATTTTAAATTCTCTATTTATCATGAGAGTGAATATAATATTTTTATGTGTTCCTTATCTAACTCTTCATGAGAAGTAAGCTTCATACTTTGGAAGTTTCTGTGATTTTGCTTCCCTTTGTCCTGAGCAGGAGTAGCAATCAGTCCAGTGACGTAAGGGAAGAAAGGAGTTATTTATAATGGCAAGGTACAGGAGAGAGCTTAACTTATTTAGGTGACAGCCTACAGTTTAGCCAGGCAGAGAAAAAGAGGCAGGAACTTATCTTTCAGGCTCTGTGAAACCATGGCATATTTAAAGCATCAGAGTTTCAAGATATGATTTGCCTGAAGAAGATTGCTCTCAGAAAACATGTGGAATAGATTGGAGGAAGGCAAGTCTAGTGGCCAGGGGCCAGTCAAGAGGCTTCTGTGGTGATTCAGGTTGGAAATAATGAATGGAGGGTGTGCATGGAAACAAACAGTAAAGATGGGGATAACGGGGAGAAATATTAAGATGGTAGAGTGATTGCTTAGTGGGAGTGAAGGCTAGAAAGAGGGAGAAATAAAAGCTAGCGCTTAGGGTCAAGAGGGTGGAGCAGATGAACTCTATGCTCACCCCTTCCCACAACCACATCAAAATCACACCCAGATCAGAGAACCACCACCTGGAGAACCAGCTGAACAGCTCTTCTGCAAGATATAAAGAAGAGGCCATGCGGAGACCGAGAAAAAAAAGGGATACAACACTCAGGTTTCGGGCTTGGTTGCCTGAGCTTTTTTACATCACTCTCTTAGCCCTTTATCCGTCTGTGTTTTTAAGGGTTGTTTGCACACATCATTACTTTGTAAGCTCCTTGGTAGGAAGGCCTGATGCACATCCATCTTTACATCACCATCTTTAACACTGGGTCCCGTCCATGGGAACAATCAATAAATGTTAACTAAACTAAACAACTTAAGATGAAAACCTTCACCATTTCCTCCTTTAAGTGGTGCTACTGATATTTTATGTAGCGCTCTCTCCCCACCACACGTAGAGCTCTGAGGCAGGTAGACGACAGAAGTGAAAAGTCAAAAACAGCAGTCAAGTGCAGTGCGGTGTGGTGCTTAGATTACTGTCAGCGGCAGGACACGCAGGGGAAGTGTATGAATATGAAGTACCTTCATATTTCTCTGACATCTTGTTGGTGGTGCACCGGTGCTCCACGGACGTTTTTGTAAAGAAGAGAAAGCGTTTCTTTGTTTCGATCTGGATACAAGCTTGAACTTCTTTCTGGGTTAAACCTAGGAAATGGAGTACAAACAAGAGCTCCTGAGAGTGTACCACTGAGAATGCAGAGAAGAGCATGAGCGCCCGGGCCCTCTGGGAGCCACAGGGCCCTGGGCGTCATCTGCCGTCACCCAGCTCCCATTGTGGGGAAGAGACGGGGCCACTGCAGCCCATCCCGCGTGTCATGTTGGCCTCTCCCTGTTGCTTACACAGGACGAACCTCTCAGCCTGCCCACCCTACTAGGCACGGTCACTGTGCAGCCTGCAAACCAAGAGATGAACACACGCTGTGTGTGGTGCTCCCCTGACAGACCCTCTCGGGCCGCAGCTGATGTTGTGAGACCTCAGTTCATTCTGCTTTTTTTCTTGTTCATCACCTAAAGTGTAAGTCTTGTGGGTTGGCCCTCCTTCCCTGAACACCTGTTCTCACACTTTTCTGTGCTTCCTCTCCCCAGCTCAGCGGCTCACTCCACCTCTACCTCCAAATCCCTTTTGTTTTGCTCTCAGAAATTCTGACTTCTCCCCTATGAACTCCTCTTTTCAATGTCCCCACTGACTGTTCTCTCGTTCTCCTTATGTGAATTCAAGCCAGAATTTGATGTTTCCCACTGTCCTCACTCCCAGCCCCTCCACTGTGGGAGTTGGGGTGGGTGCTCTCATCCTTGTTTCCCAGCGCTGCTTCTGTAGGATGCCTCTCCACAGTCTCTAAGTCTTATAAAAACTCCAGTACTCGGAGGCTGAGGCCACCCAGCTCTAATATCTTCGGTCTTCATCGTCCTTGTCTTTTACCAAACTCCTAAGCATCTTTGTGGAAGATTGTGTCACCTGAACCTCTCTTTCCCACCACCACGCTTGTCATTATTCTCAATGACTTCTACATCAGTGTGAGTGTCAGGGGTGAGTGGGGCACCCTACAGGGAAACAGGGCTTGTCATCTGTAGGCTGAGGTGGTACTGTCTCTCTGGGGTCATCTGAGAAGAATGAACGTCTCCTTTTTCTTAACAGCTTCCCAAGCCACCTGGCCTGCTACCTGAAACATCAATTTTAGAATCCAGTTTTTTTGATGTTTAGTTAAAAATTGCCTTGCAAAACATAAGCACATGAGAGACAGAGCTGTTAATATCAGCTCTTAAGCACCTTAAAGCAAAGCAGTTTATCAGATACCGGCATTTAGGGTTGCAGGTTACTGCAGGTGAGCAAGGGCAGGTTTTGAGCTTGAGGCCCAGTCCAGGGTGATGCTGAAACTGAAACCTAAGGGCAGAATTCACTGGGGAAGGAAGCTGAGTCGTTGGGGATGGGCTGTGCCCATTTCACAGTTTTCTCGTGGTTTTTTCAGTAGTTTGACACATTTGAAGAGATGCGTTAGAAGTTGGGAGTAAAAAATTCTTGGTTTGAAGTCCTCATGTTTACCTTGTACCTTTAACTTCAGAAGGAAAAAAGATGTCTCTTTTGATCAAGCTGAATAAATATGAGTCACTTTTCTCCTGAAAGTATTGTTCTTCTAAGTGGGTCAAAAATCCAGTCTTCAGGCCATGTTAGGAACTTACTATACCTATAGCACATAACGCTCATAAGTTCTTGTGCTTTTGTTAGGTTTCAATTATTTGTAAGTTAAAATGAAATGTATGTGTTCAATGCATTGATTATAACATAATTAATTAGCCATAAGCTTAGTTAATTTCATTTTCTGAGGGTTAGAGGAGACTCCTTGTAAATTGAATGAAGAATCCTTCCTATGAGCCCTGGGGTTTGTCGTATAGTGATTGCAATATCAAGGCTGCACCAGTGAATTTCTGCATGAGCCTTTTCTTCCCTGCAGTACGTTCTCTAGCTTGCTGCCTGACTCCTGTCCACACTGACCAAGGAGTCGTGTGACGCCACAGCACTTGGCCCCTCTAACCTGAGCATCCCTCGGATGTGGCACTGGGACGAGTGCTTTGGAAATGTCCTCAGCTGCTCTGACTGGGCAAAGGTCAATAGTACTAGTTGAAAATGCCATACGGATAAATAGTGAGGCAATTAATTTTCTCCTCAAATGAAGAACAGAGAGTGACTTCTCAACAAAAGGAGTTTAAAATTACCATCTTGCATATTATGGTATTTTAATTGTTTAATGTTTCCCCAAATTCCTGAAATTCTTTTCACCTTGCACCCTGAAGCAATGTCAACTTTTATTCAAGGTTTTAAATTGACTGTGGGAACACTGAACAATAGAATAAATCAAGGGATGCAAACAAAAAAGCAACTGAATTTTGTTTATTTTTCTTGAGAGAGACAAAGTGCTATGAAATATTCAAGCCATGTTTTGAAATTAATGACAAGGGATGTGATGCTTATTGGATAAAGCCAACAGAAACCAAGCTCATATTCTAGTTCCGTGTTATGACTAAGTAAAGGGGAGGCATAAAAAGAGAGAAAAGGGAAGAGGCCAGGATATATATTTAGGTAGAGAGTGGGGGAAAAAAAAACAGGTAAGCACGTCGCCTGGAGAATTCTATTTTGTTAAAATTAGTTTCTGTCTGGGAATGCTTCACCTTAACCATGATTAAAATTGTGCACCAATATTATTACTGTGACTCAGAGAAATGAATAAAAGTATATATTCATTAAACCTAATATACATCTCAGAACATTGAATATGTCTATGTTTTATTGACTATATTGAATATACATATATACACACTATAAACACTATATATGTATGGTATATATGTTGGTGTATACATATGCAGGTGTGTATGGTTATATATCTCCAGTTTCCTCTCACATCTCAAACTCCCTTTCTTTCCCTTATTCTGTATATGATTGTCAGTCTCTACCTCCATTGGTAAAGAAAGAGATGAAAGGCAAGAATGTTCCAACAGGGAAATACAGCTCATCACTCTTCATTTTGGTTATGGGGCTTCAGCTATTGAAATGCTGGAGGGTTGATTAAAGATTCACATCATTTTTTAACTGACCTGATCTCTAAGCCTTGAGAGGCTTTGCTCTGAATGCGTGAAGAGTGTAGCTTATCAAGTGAGAAATTATTCTCTGGGTCACAGCAGCAGTGACCAGAATAATTTCATCCCAAGGGTGAATGAAAGGGCCAGCGACTTCCACCCGACTATATTTGCTCAGCTTTGATGTGGACGCTGTTCTCAGTGGCAGAAAACATCAAATTCATCATGCAAACACAGCTCCGTGGAAAGGATAATGGACACGAACATGAAGGTTAGGCGGTGTGGAAAGTGCATCACAGTATGAATCTTTTTGACTTCATTAACTCTGCCAGGTGAGATTTCTTTAAGACTCTCTTACTGAAAGTACTTCTCAAAGACATTTATCCCAACTCCCACCTCAGGAAGCAGATCATGAGCGATCTCTGGTCACTTAAGGTTTGGAAGGGCTTGGGCAGCCACAGAAAACAAGTGTTGGTCATATGAGAGGTAAGAACAGAGGAACTGACACTGCATGGACTCTGATGTTGTCTTTTTAAATAAATTCCTGGTTTCTTTTGTATGAATTTACATAATCAAGAGTTAGGATTTATTTGGGGGAATTGGTCAATTGGATTCTTGTTACCATCCAGCTTCTTACCATGTTCTCAAGAGACACATGATAGAATCGTCACAAGGGCCCTGTGCCATTTAACAAAGCAGTCTGAAGACAAATTATTTCAAAGGTGCTTAAGCTATAATAATAACTAATACTTACAATTGACGATAATAGTTAAGAAACCATGCCCTGGCTGGTGTAGCTCAGTGGATTGAGCATGGGCCTGTGAACCAAAGGGTCGCCTGTTTGATTCCCAGTCAGGGCACATGCCTGGGTTGTGGGCCAGGTCCCCAGTAGGGGGTGGGTGACAGGCAACCACATACTGGTTTCCCTCTATCTCTTTCTCCTTCCCTTCCCCTCTCTCTAAAAACAAATAAATAAAGTCTTTTAAAAAATAATAGTTAAGAAACCAAAATTTATTTATAAACTAAGGTTTACATTATTATTTTATATGGAACCAGGAAAATATCACTGATTATATACCAAGATATAAAGTTGTGACTTTTCCTCAAACAAGAGTGCTTCTCATCCAGTTTCAAGTTTTATCACCAGCAGGTGCATATCTGGCCCATATTAACTTAGCCCCTTGTCAAATAATTGTTCTTTCATCTTAATGCCCTTGGCTTTTAGCTTAAAGTTGTTAAAAGAAAAAGATGGCTGACTTCCAGCCAAGATGGAGGTGTAGGTAGACATACTGTGCCTCCTTCCACAACCAAAAGCAGGACAACGTATTTAAAAACAATACACAACCAGAACTGCCAGAAAATCGAAATGTATGAAAGTCCAACAACCAAGGAGTTAAAGAAGAAACATTCATCCAGATCGGTAGGAGGGGCAGAGATGGGTGGTGGGGCAGAGAGGACTTGGTGAGGTGGTGGCTGACAGTGTGGATGGTCCCACCTCTGCGTGCAGATAAACCAGGAGGAACAACTGGGGAACAAGACACACCACCCAGCTCAGGGGTCCAGCGCAGGGAAATAAAGCCTCAAACTTCTGACTGAAAACACTTGTGGGGGTGAGGCAGCAGCAGGAGACACTCCCAGCCTCATGGGAGAGTTTTTTGGAGAGCCCCACAGGGTCCTAGAACGTACACAGACCACCCACCCAGGAATCTGCACCAGAAGAGCCCAATTTGGTTGTGGGTAGCAGGGGAAGTGACTGAAAGCCAGCAGAGAGCAGAGCAAGAGGTACTGCTCCCCCTCAGACCCTCCCCCACATACAGCATCACAACACAGTGACATGGTTGCCCCACCCTGGTGAACACCTAAGGCTCCACCTTTTACTATGTAACAGGAGTGCCGAGACCAAAAAAAAAAAAATGGCCCAAATGAAAGAACAGATCAAAGGTCCAGAAAAAATACAACTAAGTGACAAAGAGATAGCCAACCCAGCAGATGCACATTTCAAAACACTGATTATCAGGATGCTCTGGGAACTCACTGGGTACTTCAACAGCATAAAAAAGACCCAGGCAGCAATGAAGGTTGCATTATGTGAAACAAAGAAAAATCTACAGGGAACCAACAGTGATGGGAAGGAAATGAGGACTCAAATCAACGATTTGGACCAGAAGGAAGAAAGAAACATTCAACCAGAACTGAATGAAGGAACAAGAATTCAGAAAAATGAGGAGAGGGTTAGGAACCTCCAGGACATCTTTAAATGTTCCAAAATTTGAATCATACAGGTGCCAGAAGGAGAAGAAGAAGACCAAGAAATCAAAAACTTACTTGAAAAAATAATGAAGGAGAACTTCCCCAGTCTGGCAAAGGAAATAGACTTTCAGGGAGTCCAGGAAGCTCAGAGAGTCCCAAAGAAGCTGGACCCAAGGAGGAACACACCAAGGCACATCATAATTACATTACCCAAGATGAAAGAGAAGGAGAGAATCTTCAAAGCAGCAAGAGAAAAGGAGACAGTTATCTACAAAGGAGTTCCCCTAAGACTATCAGCTGATTTCTCAAAAGAAAACTTGCAGGCAAGAAGGGACTGGAAAGAAGTATTCAAAGTCATGAAAGGCAAGGGCCTACAACTAAGATTATTCTATCCAGCAAAGCTATCCTTTGGAATGGAAGGGCAGATAAAGTGCTTCCCAGATATGGTCAAATGAAAGTTCATCATCACTGAGCCCTTATTATATGAAATGTTAAAGGGACTTATCTAAGAAAAAGAAGATAAAAAATATGAACAGTAAGATGACAACAAACTCACAGCTATTAACAATTGAACCTAAAAACAAAAACAAACTAAGCAAACAACTAGAACAGGAACAGAATCACAGAAATGGAGATCACATGGAGGGTTATCATTGGGGGAGTGGGAGAGGGAGAGAGGGGGAAAAGGTACAGAGAATAAGTAGCATAAATGGCAGGTACAAAATGGACAGGGGCAGGTTAAGAATAGTATGAGAAATGTAGAAGCCAAAGAACTTATATGTACAACCCATGGGCATGAACTAAAGAGGGGGAAGGCTGGTGGGAGGAGTTGTGCAGGGCTGAGGGGAATAAAGGGGGTAAATGGGACAACTGTAATAACATATTAATAAAATATATTTAAAAAAAAGAAAAAGAGAAAGATGGCTAATGAATTTGCTATAATTATTGTTCTATATAATTTATTATTGCCTATAAAAATGCTATAAGTAAATTATCCTTTAGAATTTGGTTCCAGCACCAATCTTGTTTTCCTTGAGGTAGGGCATGCCTCTCTCTTTTGGGGGAACCACTAATATGTAGCTTATGATGCTCCTAAGTAATCAGGAAATTCAGAGACAAAAATGATGCCCCCTCAAAGAGGTTAAGCATATTTATTTTTCCTTCTTTTTTGGTCCCAATTTTCTATTTTTGTTCTATTTACTTGACTGTGTACATTTGGTTTTACTTCATGTCATTTTGGAAATAAAGCAGAGTCTGAAGAAAGTTAATAAAAAAGAATTAAAGTGATACAGTAAGAGAAAAAGGTATTGCATACTATCAGATCAGCTAATGAAAATGAGGGCTGAAGTCAGCATACCTGAGTTCCTTAGTTCTTCCCGGCTATACTGATAGATGATGTCATACACTCCTCCCAGGGAGCCAGAGGTGAAATAGTGAGTCCCGAAGTTCTTGAATATCTGGCTGTATGCAGCATAGTTGTATTCCAGCGGCAGGTGATTAAGTGCTTGCAAAAAGACATTAGAAAGGTGCAGGTCTTTACTTTTCATTGTGAAGTTTAAGACTTTGATCACTTTATGGATCCTAACAAAATTAGAATCCTGAAAGGAAGAGTGGAAAACAGAAAAGATGATTAAAGGTTGTGAAAGTTTGTCTTTAGGTATCAAGCGCTTGAATGTCATCTGTTGATCATTGGCCTCATTTCAATCTAGTATTACAACCATTTTAACTCTCTCTTGCATGATCTCACATGCAAAATTATAATTTTCATTCTGTTGTCCAGTACCTTTTCCTGAGATGTTCAAAGTGCTAAACAAATGAGATTATCTCAATGATATAAACAGTGTGACTAGTATGTTCTCTACCAAAAAGAGATCAGTGATGAGAAAAGTCAATCCTCTTCTCTTGAGTGTTAATCATGGCTGTATCCCTACTGAGTTTTTATTAGAAAGCCTTGCTAATGCAAATACTTCCGGTAATTGAATAAGGGCTGTGCGACAAAATTTCATTTGCAAGTTATGTAACTGAGAGTCAAGTCACAGCTTTGTCACTAGGCTAAAGCATTTAAATTCTCTAGGCCGTTACCTGTGTCACCTGGTACACAGATGAGAGCTGTGTACCACGACTATTCACAACCCTGCAATGTCGCATCAACCAAAGTGCTATGGTTCAAAATTACTGAGAGGTAAAATTAACCAAAATTATTTGTATTCTCTCTCTCCTCCACTCATAAGTAAAAATACCTGTTGGAAGGGTTTTTTAAAAAATATCATTTCTTGTTATGTCTGGTTGATTTAGGATTAGGTAGTTGGCATTGAGCTGCAAATCTCATTCCATTAGATTGTTCTTCTACACAGCCACTGAGTGTGGTAAGTGAACCCATGCAACTGTTCTTTTTAAAAATTGTTATGTACTTTATCTGATCTCTCAATTTTAGCAAATTACAGTGTTTGAGCAAAAGAAACAGAAAGGAGCATATTTTAGCAACAGAACTTTATTATAGCTATAAATTGTTAAACAACTATCTTCCTGTATGCTATAATTCTGGCACAAAATGACTGCTAACACAAAAGAAAAACAATAATCACAAGGCCTGAAAAAGAGTCATCATTCACCTTCCCTCTTTTCCTTTCCCTTTTCCCCTCTCTGTCTCTCCCTCCTTGCTTCCTACCTTCTTCCCTTTGGTACACTTGTTGCCAGACTGTGTTAGGTGCTGTGGACACAGAAGTGAACAAGGCAGATGAAGTTCATGCCTTTGTGGAGCTTAGACTTTAAGTGCCCATTAATTCTATTTTTAAGTTTAAAAACTTGTATTTTGTCATAGAAACATGGCTTTTGAAAGTTGGAGGGACACTGTGTTTTTAATAAGAAGCACAGTCACTCCCTGAGTACCTGAAATACCCATTCAGATCTGGACATGGAAATGAGTGATTCAAAATTTCCAGGTAGCTTTAAAAACTCAATTGCAGAAAATATCAGTAAAATTTTGGTAACTCAGCTCAATGCAAGCACCTCCATGGTGTTCCACTTGCCAGTGCATGATGGCTTGAGTTGGTTATTTTAGACTAAAAAATTATGTGGCATATGTTTTTAACCATGTATGATCTATTTCAACATTCTCTGAGATCTTTTCTTGCAAAGTAAATCAGAAAAGCATTAATTCTTACCAGAAAAACTGGTATTTTGATGTTGAAACAGACTGCATGCCCAACAAATATGTTTAGTAAAATCTATGATTGACGAAATTAAAAAATAAAACATTAAGCTCAACTAAAGGGCTTGGATATCGATTTCCAAGTTTGTGGGAACTTGTTTTCAATATTTGAAGACTAAGAGATTTTGCAGTGGTATTTCCTATTTAGATTAAGATTTCCTCATTCTGCTCTGATTTAATCAAAGACAACAGTTATGATATTGGGTTGAACCATATGAAGTTGACAATTTTATACATCAGAAATGATTGACTATCAAAAGGTTGACATATTTTAATCTGATACTGTAAGAGCCCTAAATGTTTCCACTTTAGGGCAGACTATTGGAGGATCAAATAACAGTCATTTACCTACAGATGAGAGTTCTACAAGGGTCCCCTAGCATGTTTGAAACCGTCTTTATAAACCAATTCTGTAAAGCAAATCTTAATGTCAATCTATACATAAATCTCTCAACGTCTCCATTTCCTTCCTCATCTTTGACTGTATTTTTAGGCACTTATTTCCAATCCTGGGTATGATATCAGAGTGAGCCGGAGGGTTTAAAAACAAAGAAAGAAGGCAGAATCACATGCTCAACAACAGATATCCTGAGTCAATAAATGAATGGAAGGATGTAGGTGCGGGTGGGGCGGTGATATATTTTCATATCCTAGTAATTCTGACATTCATTGTATTAAGAATATAATTTGGTAAATTTGAGGGACGCTATAGGACCCATAGCCCATTTCAACTGAGTGAGCAGTCTTATGTTATGAAAGGAATCTCTGTTATTCTTATTTTTCCCTATGTTCATATCAGAGCTGTACTCTTTTCACAGTTTGTTGAAACTATAAATAAATGAAGGGTAATGTAGTGGGTAAGAATAGTGAACAAAAATTGACAAATTGATTTCAATTCCCATCTCTGGCATTTGCTCACTGTGGAATCATGGGAGCCCCTTACCTTCTTGGACTTTAGTGTAGGAGACTGACACATCAGGTATTTGGCAAATGTGTGTTGAATTAAATATAAATACATGGACTTCAATTTACTCATGTGCAAAATGGTGTTAAAAATATCTACTCCTACTTTTCAGGACAGCAGGATGGAACTGGAGAGCATTATGCTAAGTGAGATAAGCCAGGTGGTGAAAGACAAATACCATATGATAGCACCTATAAATGGAAACTAATCAACAAAACAAACAAGCAAGTAAAATAGAACCAGAGACATGGAAATAAAGAACAAACTGACAGTGACCAGAGGGGAGGGCGGAGGGGAATAATAGGGGAAAGAAGGGAAAAGACCAAGTCAAAGAACATGTATAAAGGACCCATGGACAAGGACAGCGTGGTAGGGGGAATTGAATATGGGAGGGGGTGGGCATGGCAGGGGGAAGTAACGGGGGAAAAGGGGGGGCA
>VMDR010005341.1:0-52401 GCA_007922815.1 Macrotus californicus | reverse complement strand
ATATTCTTTGACCCACTTACACCACTCCAGAGAATTTAGCTTTAAGCCACAGTGCAAAAGAAAAAAAGCCTTTATACGAAAATATGTTCACGATCATCATCTTATTGGAAACAACTTTGGAAAGAATGTCCAATGCTGAGAGAACAGAAAGTAAATCACTGCACACGTTATATACTAAATATAACCTTCCAAAACTCCTATGTTGAAGCCCTAACTCCCAATGTGACTATATTTGGATATAAGGCCTTAAAGAAGGTAATTAAAGTTAATGAACAAAGGGGTGCATATATTCTTTCAAATTAATGTTTTGGGATTCTTAGGATTTATTCCCAGAAGTAGGATAACTGGGTCAAAAGGCAGTTAATTTTTAATTTTTTGAGGAAACTTCATACTGCTTTCCACAGCAGCTGCACCAGTCTGCATTCCCACCAACAGGGCACAAGGGTTCCTTTTGCTCCACATCCTTGCCAGCCCTTGTTTGTTGATTTGTTGATGATAGTTATTCCAGCAGGTGTGAGGTAATACCTCACTGTGGTTTTAATTTGCATCTCTCTGATGATTAGAGACATTGAGTATTTTCTCATATGCCTACTGACTGTCTGTATGTCTTCTTTGGAGAAGTGTCTATTCAGGTCCTTTGCCCATTTTTTTTTTTTATTGATTTGAGAGACAGAACCATTGATTGGTTGTTCCACTTACTGATTCATGTATGTGCCCTGAGCGGGTAATATGCTGCTCTCACCAACTGAGTTACCTGGGCAGGGCCTTCGTCCATTTTTTCATTGGATTGTTTGTCTTCCTGGTGTTCAGTTGGATAGGTTATTTATATATTTTGGAAATTATTCCCTTCTCAGGTATAACATTGGCAAATATGTTCTTGCACACAGTGGGTTCCCTTTTCATTTTGTTGACGGTTTCTTTTGCTGTGCAAAAGCTTTTTAGTTTGATGTAGTCCCATTGGTTTGTTTTTTCCTTTGCTTCCCTTGCCCTAAGAGATAGATCAGCATAAATTTTGCTATCAGAGATGTCTGAGGCTTTACAGCCTGTGTTTTCTTCTAGGATTTTTATGGTTTCAAGTCTACACTTAAGTCTTTGATCCATTTGGAGTTTTTTCTTGTGTATAGTTTAAGTTGGTGGTCTGGTTTCATTTTCTGCATGTATCTGTCCAACTTTCCCAATACCATTTTGGACAGCACAGATATAGAACTTTTCTATTGTCACAGACAATTCTATCGGGCAGTGCCGTTCTAGATCACAGGAACATTCAACAGTATTCACATCCCAACAACATAATTGATGATGGGGGGTTTGGGGTGAGAGGTAGAAGAGGGTATGGTAGAATAAATGGTAATAAATAAGTGCAATACAAATAAATAAATTTTTAAAAAAGAATTATCTCCCCAAAATTTGTATTTATTAAAGAAACTTTGTCTTTACTCCATTGTATGCTCTTGCCCTCTTTGTCAAATATTCATTGACCATAAAAACGTGGGTTTATTTCTGGGCTTTGTACTCTATTCCATTGATCTATATGCCTGTTCTAATGCCAGTACCAGGCTATTTTGATTACAATGGCCTTGCAGTACAGTTTGATATGAGGTATGTGATACCGCCAACTTTGTGCTTCCTTCTCAAGATTGCTGAGGCTATTAAGGGTCATTTTTGGTTCCATACAAATTTTTGGAGTATTTGTTCTACAACTGCGAAATAGCCATTGGTATTTTAATAGGAATTGTGTTAAATCTATAGATTACTTTGGGTAGTATGAACATTTTTAATGATCTTAATTCTTCCAATCCATGAACATGGTATATATTTCCATTTATTTTTATCTTCCTCAATTTCTTTCTTCACTGCCATATAGTTTTCTGAGTACAGATCTTTCACCTCCTTGGTAAAATTTATTCCTACATATCTTTTTTGTTGTTGTTGCAATAGTAAATGGGACCATTTTCTTAATTTCTCTTTCTGAGAGTTCATTTTATTGGTGTACAAAAATGCCACTGATTTCTGAATATTAATTTTGTACCTTGCTACTTAACTGAATTTATTTATTAGACCTTATAGTTTCTTGGTGGAGGACCACATGTTAGGACAAAGTAAGTCCTAACAAATTCAAGAAGATTGAAATCATACTAAGCATCTTCTCAGATCATAATGGAATGAAACTAAAGATCAACTACAATAAAAAAATTGAAAAACTACCCCAGCCAGTATGGCTCGGTTGGTTAGGCATCATCCTGAGAACTGAGAGGTCACTGGTTAATGTCTAGTCGGGGAGCATACGGAAGGCAACAACGGATGTTTCTCTCATGCATTGATGTTTTTCTCCCTTTCTCCCTCCTTTCCCCTCTCTCTAAAAATCAAAAGTAAAATTTTTTAAAAACTGAAAAACAGTCAAACACATGGAGGCTAAACAGATGTTATTAAACACTGAATGAGTTAACAATGAGATCAAGGAAGAAATCAAAAATTACCTGTAAACAAATGAAAATGAACACACAACAACCCAAAATCT
Source organism: Macrotus californicus (assembly GCA_007922815.1). Taxonomy (NCBI): domain Eukaryota; kingdom Metazoa; phylum Chordata; class Mammalia; order Chiroptera; family Phyllostomidae; genus Macrotus; species Macrotus californicus. Next base: position 49,883 of record VMDR010005341.1, on the reverse strand, counting down.
ATGGGACACAGTGAAAGCAGTCCTGAGAGAAAAGTTCATAGCATTACAGTCACACCTCAAGAGGCAGGAAAAATCTCAAGTAAACAATCTAACCCTATACTTAAAAGAACTAGAAAAACAAAACCAAGCAAAGCCCAGAATAAGTAGAAGGAAGGAAGTAATAAAGATCAGGGTTGGGGGGTAGAGAGATCGAGCAAAGAAGACAAAGAGAAAAAGAGAAAGAACTCATGGGCACGTACAACAGTGTGGTGATTGTGGGGTTGGGGAAAGGTAGAAGTGGGTATGGGGGGTAAATGGTAATGGAAAAAATACCACAAAAATAAATTTTTTAAAATAATTATCTCCCTAAAATTTGTATTTAAAAAATAAATAAATGAGAGCAGAAATAAATGACATAAGACTAAAAAAAAAAAAAAAAATCAATGAAACCAAAGGACGGCTCTTTAACCCTTTTGGTACGGGTGCCAGATATATCCGGCGCCCATCTGATGAGCTGTGTGGACGAGTGCTGGATATATCCGGAATCCATCTGTATATAATTTTTATAAATTTTACTTGTATAATTGATAGAATTTTATATAACTATCTCTTAATATTAAAGTTGCAAACAACACTTGGAAAAAAGCATTGTTTTATTAAGCATAGATCTTGTATAAGGTTAGGAAAGTCTTCACACAAAGGAGGACTGACCATGTGCTATGTGCGCATTTTTGGCGCGGCACCTTGTACAGCGGGAGTGTCGTGGCGGAAAGAGCGCTTGTACCGAAAGGGTTAAAAAGATAAACAAGATTGACTAATCTTTAACCAGACTCATCAAGAAAAAAAGAGAGAGGATACAAATACATAAAATCAGAAATGAAAGAGAAATAACAACTGACTCCACAGAAATGCCAGAGATCGCAAGAAAATACCATATGCCAACAAACTGGACAACCTGGGCAAAATAGATACATGTCTAGAAATATACAAACTTCCCAAACTGAATCAGGAAGAATCAAAAAACAAGAACAGACCGATTACAACACATGAAATTGAAAAAATAATTTAAAAACTCCCAGCAAATAAGAGTCCTGGACCAGATGGCTTCACAGGCAAATTTTACCATTCAAAAAAAAAATTAACATGTATCCTTCTCAAATTACTCCAAAAATTTCAAGAGGAAGGAAGACTCCTAAGTTCATTTTACACAACCAGCATTATCCTAATTCCAAAACCATATAAAGACACTACAAAGAAAGAAATTTATAGGCCAATATCCCTGATGAATGTAGATGCCAAAATTCTCAACAAAATATTAGCTAACCAGATCCAGCAATACATTAAAAAGAGCATATACCATGATGAAGTGGGATTTATTCCAGGAATGCAAGGTTGGTAAAATACTCACAAATTAATAAATGTGATACATCACATAAAAAAATGAAAGATAAAAATCACATGATCATATCAATAGATGCAAATCCAGCACCCATTTATGATTAAAAAAAACCTCTCAGCAAAGTGGAAACAGAAGGATCATACCTCAATACGGTAATGGCATATGACAAACCTACAGCAAACATGATAATCAATGAGTAAAAACTAAAAGCATTTCCCTTAAGATCAGGAACAAGACAGGATGTCTGCTTCCACCATTCTTATTCAACATAGTACTAGAAGTACTAGCCATGGCAATCAGACAAGAAGAAATAAAAGGCATCCAAACTGGAAGGAGTAAAGCTGTCATTATTCACAGATGTCATGATATTGTACATAGAAAACCCTAAAGACTCCACTGAATAAAGTTAATTTTGATGTCAACAGTACTTGTCTTTTTTGGGTTGTAGAATTATAGAATTCTGTTCTTTCTCTTTTTCTATTTCTTCCAAAATTTCTACAGCTATATTTTACCTTTGCAGCTAAACAAACAACCACTTAAAATAAATTCACTTATAAAAATTTTAGCACCCTCTAGAAAAGGGCACTAAGGAACTTTTTAGAGAATAGAAATGTTTTCTATCTCATCTGGGATCATTTGTTACAAGGATATATGCATGTGTCACAAGTCTTCAAACTTGTTTCCACTGCAATTGTTTATAATTCCTTGGCAATGGGGGCCTAGAAACACAATGGGAAAATCATGACAGAATAATATGGAGAGAACTAGTATGTTCATCTGTAAACCAAGAATATAAGTTCTCAAGATTTAACTGGTGTTAAGAAATGATAGTGTAAATGTCTCTCTACTTTTGTCAAAGGGGAAGGAAGTCCATGCAAAAACAAAAACTTTGGCTATGGTGAGGAAACAGAGAAATTGGAGCCCTCATACACTGCTGGTGGAAATGTAAAATGGCACAACCACTTTGGAAAACAGATTAGAAGTTCCTCAAAATGTTAAAGACAAAGTACTATATAATCCACCACTTTCACTATTAGGTATATACACAAGAAAAATGAAACCTACATCCACAGTAAAACTTGTACATGAATGTCCATAGAAACATTATTCATAATAGCCAAAGGTATAAATAACCCAGTATCTATCAACTGAAGAAGAAATAAATAAAAGTATGTTATAAAATGGCATATTAATTAGCCATAAAAAAGAATGAAGTACTAATATATGCTACAACATGAATGAAACTTGAAAACATTATGCAAAGTAAAAGTCAAAAAAGGTCATATATTATATAATCTCATTTATATAAAATGTTCAAAATAGGCAAATATATACAGAAAGTAATGAGTGGGATGGAAACAGAGACCCAAAGCTTGGACTATACCCCACTGACGCTCCAGGAACATCACACAAATCAAAAATTAAGAAGAAAATGTCAGACTTATCTTTTCATTTATTTATTCAACAAATATTGACTGCATATCAACTAAATATCCAGCACCTCAATCTTCCTAGAATTAGGTTATCAGGTTCCTGTAAAGTGGACCCAGATAACTTGCTAATTTCAGGCAAATGAAAGAGACTCTTTCCTCTTGAAACTGTTCTGACATAAAAGAATGAGGCAGGCAAAACAAATACAAGAGATAAAATAAGCAAGGCAAAAGGGCTTAGCAAAAAAGTAGCTCCTTTCTACCTAATATGTCCAATTGCAATTCCACTGAACGACAGCTTCAAGTAAAGAACACTTCTAGTGGCAGGACTGCACCTTTCGCAGGGTCTATGGCTTTAATCTTAGATGAAGAGTATTCTGAGATCCTACCAACTTCAGTAGATACCATATCAATCTGTAAGGCGTCAATCTGACAGTTTACAGAATCAAGCAAAATTGGGGGTACCTAACTTCTCAGGCCTCTCAGCAGAGATGAAAAGAAGAAGGCAAGCCCTGGCCCAGCAGCTCAGTGGGTTAGAGCATCATCCTGACACACCAAGGCTGCGAATCAGATCCCCAGTCAGGGCACATACAAGAAGCAACCAAGGAATACATAAATAAGCAAAACAACAAATCAATGTTTCTCTCTCCCTCTCCTCCTTCCTCTCTCTCTCTCTCTCTCTCTAGAAACAATTAAAAGGAGGAGGAGGAGGAACAGGAAAGGAGGCAAAACAGAAAATAAACAGCAATTTAAAAACCACTACAAACCTCCCTGTGGTGTGAGAGTGAAACACACTAGCTAGAGAAATCAAAGTGCCTGATGACATATCAAAGACATAAATGAAGTAAACTAAATTTGCAAGTTAAAATCCTGAAAGTTTCCAAAAATATCCCTAATCATGGGCCTGCTCTGCTACCCTACTTGCCCATTCTCCTTGTCCCTTATTTGCATCTCTCTCTGTTCTTCCCACATCCTGTAGCTCTAGGTAGGAGCCTTGAAGATAGAATTTTATGAGAGAACTATGTAACAGACCTTTGTGGAAAGACTTCAGTGTCTTCGAGAGTGATATTAAAAATATGTTGCAAATCATATAGAAATATAAATCAATATATACATCAATCTATACATCAAAAAATTTTAATTCCTTTAGTCTCTAAATAAACTAAACTATATCAAAACGACTTACCACTACTAAGACAGGGAGTCAAAGCAGCTCACCTGATACACAGAAACAAACACGGGGAGGCTGCCAAATGGAGGAGACAAAGAAATATGGCCCAAATGAAAGAACAGAACAAAACCACAGAAAAAGAACTAAATGAAACAGATAAACAACATATCAGATGCAGAGTACAAAACACCGGTTATCAGGATGCTCAAAGAAATCATTAAGTACTACAACAACATAAAAAAGGCCCAGGCTGCCCTGGCTGGTGTGGCTCCACTAGTGGATTGAGCGCCGGCCTGAGAACCAGAGGGTCGCCAGTTTGATTCCCAGTCAGAGCACATGCCTGGGCTTCGGGCCAGGTCCCCAGTAAGGGGCATGTGAAAGGCAAGCACACATTGATGCTTCTCTTGCTCTCTTAAAGGAAAAAAAAAGACCCAAGCAGAAATGAAGGCTGCATTAAGTGAAATAAAGAAAAATCCACAGGGAACCAACAGTGCAGGGGATGAAGCCAAGATTCAAATCAACAATTTGGAACATAAGGATGAAATAAGCACTCAACCAGAACAGCAAAAAGAAAAAAGAATTTTTAAAAAATGAGGGTATTATTATAAGGAGCCTCTGGGACATCTCCAAATGTGCCAACATCCGAATCATAGGGATGCCAGAAGGAGAAGAGGAAGAGCAAGAAACTGAAAACTTATTTGAAAAAAAAAATGAAAGAAAACTCCCCTAATTTCATGAAGGAAATAGACATACAAGTCCAGGAAGCACAGAGAGTCCCAAACAAGTTGGACCCAAAGAGGACCACACAAAGACACATCATAATTAAATTGCCAAAGGTTAAAGATAAAGAGAGAATCTTAAAAGCAGCAAGAGAAAAGCAGAGTTATCCACAAAGGAGTTCCCATGAGACTGTCTGCTGATTTCTCAAAAGATACTTTACAGGCTAGAAAGGACTGGCAAGAAGTATTCAAAGTGATGAAAAGCAAGGACCTACAACCTAGAATACTCTATCCAGCAAAGCTATCATGTAGAATGGAAGGGCAGATAAAGTGCTTCCCAGACAAGGTAAAACTAAAGGAGTTCATCATCACCAAGCCATTATTAGATGAAATGTTAAAAGGAACTATACAAGAAAAAGAAGATCAAAACTAAGAACACTAAAATGGCAACAAATGCATAACTATCAACAACTGAATCTAAAAAACAAACTGAGCAAACAAGCAGAACAGGAACAGAATCACAGATATGGAGGATCATCTGAAGGGTTATCAGCTGGGAGGGGGAAGGGGAAAATGGGGGAAAAGGTACAAGGATTAAGGAGTACAAATCAGTAGGTACAAAATGGACAGGGGGATGTTAAGAACAGTATAGGAAATGGAGAAGCCAAAGAACTTATATGCATGACCCATGGCCATAACTAAAGGGAGGGGATTGCTGGAGGGAATGGGGATACCAGGCGGAGGGAAGCAGAGGGAGAAAACTTGGGATAAGTGTAATATCATAATCAATAAATATATATGTATATATATTTTAAAATATTTACCAAGAGATATAAATTGTAATATAAATCATCCTAATAGTTTCTAAATCATTTGTTCATTTTTAGAAATTTTGGTATGATCTCCTGTTTGATGTGGTTGTCACTACCTTACTTGAGCCATGATTTAATTTAGGAATATACAAACTCTCCTGTCAATTTCCCCCATTAAATTGATAGGCATTAGGTCCCTGGTGCTGAAAGATTTGTTGAAGACAGCAAGGGTGGCTGGATGCTGCCCATGTATGACCACCCATGCATAGCACATTCCTGGATGCCAGCACTTCTCACATGGCCTGGATATGGACAGACTGCCTGCTCTTTTGACAATGCCATCCCAACACTGAGCCACTGTGGAGCAGCAGTGAGATACTACCTCTGTCCCCCACCCCTGCTACCACCACCCTCTGGTCAAAGGCTATGGATATGCACTCCAGCACTGTTCCTAGGCTCTGTTCCTACCTCTGCAGCCACCCAAAGTAACACCATTAGTTTTGTGGCCTCAATTTACACAATTTATGAAGCAGAATGAAAATTTTAACACTGCTACCATCTAAAAATTATATACCAGCTGAATAACCCCAAATTTCTTTCATACATGTTGTGGTTTCCTATTTCAACACAAGACACTTCTACTTTAACCTGACACTTTCTTGTGAGGTCCACTGAAGTCTCTACTTTCTTCTGGTGCCTACCCACAGATTTGGGGCTCTCTGACTTAGAAAAAGTCCAAGTTTTCCATGTAAGAGTAACTTAAAGAAGTGTTTACTCCTCAGATACTACTTTGCCGCAATTCCGAATCCTACAGCAGCATGGGAGAGGCAGCAAGAATCAAGGAGCAAAGAACTCATATATATGACCCATGGACATGAACTAAAGAGGGGGAGTGTGGGGGGAAGGGGTGTGCAGGGAGGGTGGTGGGGGGAAGAGATGGGACAACTGTAATAGTATAATCAATAAAATATATTTAAAAAAAAAAAAAAAGAATCAAGGAGCGCAGCCAGGGGTAGAAACTAGGTGGGTTTTCCCAACTCTTTCTTTCTCTCTCCTCCTTTCTTTCCTTCCTCCTTCCCTCCCTCTTTTCTTTTCTTTTCCTTTCCTTTCTTTTCCGTCCTTCTTTCCTCCCCCCTCCCTTCCTCTCTTTCTTTCTCTCTCTCTCTATCTCTCCTTCTCTCCTGGGTGGCTGGCTGGCTGGCTTTCCTGCTTGCTTTCTTTCATATAAGCACCTTCCCCCATTATTACTTTACCTACAGCATTTATACATAAATGTGAAATTACTTCATTTCTGACCCAGATTCTGGCTTTGAGTATCAAGTCTTTCTATACTCCGTATTTCTTCACATTTCACCATGAGGATTATACACTTACCTGAAATGGTAGAAATTCATTTTGCTTTCGACTTCTCACCTGCTGTATGCTGCTGAAAAGCAGTACATAATGAGAAGTAGAGCAACAACCTGGCCTGATGCCCAGCTTGGAGCAGATAAGTTCACCTGAAAAGGACTTGATGCTCCAAATTCCAAACAGTGGAGAGAAGATTGGGGGGAAGGGGGAGGAAGATCTGGAAATATGCCCATGGGTAGTAATGAAGAAAGTGAATTCAGCCTGAGGGTGGGACCTTCTGGCTAGCCTCTGTCAGTTTGATGCCTCATTATCTTCTCCATCTTCCCTAACCTCAAGACATTACATTAAGGAGCAGATGAAAAAAGCAACTGAGAAAGCAAGGCAATACAGAACACGTTAGGAACTAGGTGGAGAAGGGAGCTCAAGTATTTAGTGCAAACCAGGTTCACTGGCTGGGATATTAAGGTTAAGGTGGACAGATACATACCTGTAACTGTACTGAACACACAATCTTATCATGTCATCCCCATCGTCCACTTAATCTCAGGTAATGGTTTTACTTACTACTCTCCTATCCTTCCTCCATGTACCCTACATTCTAATCATCCTGAATTACTTTCTGTTCTCCAAATATGCCAAGCTTCCAAGCCCTTGAACATGTTAGTGTGTCCCACCCCCGTCCTCCACACAGAAAACTCCTACTATTTCTTTATGACTCAGGTCAAACGCGACAACCTTCTGTTATCTTCTCTGATGCCCCAGGTCAACATTAGTCACTCTCTGTCACTAATCGCAGCAGTGGTTAAGAGGACAGCCTCTGGGGTCAGAGAGACAAGTCTGAATCCTGGTGGTGCAATTTACTACGTGTGCAACTGTGGGAGCCAGCCTGCGAGATGGCCCCCACTGGTCCCCACCTCCTGACATTCACATCTTGTTTAGTATCTTCCCACATTGTATCAGGGTTGGTCTGTGTGCCCAGCAGAAATGGTAGGTCATCTGAGATTAGTTTATAAAGGACTCTATGGCTTCCATCCTAGGCTCTCACTCTCTTTCTCTTTCTCTCTTAGATTACCTGCTTTGGGGGAAGCCAGCTACGTATGTCAAGCAACCCTACGGAGAGGCCCAAGTAGCAAGGAACTAAGTGTGCCAACAACCATGTAATTGAGCTCAGAAGCACATTCTCTAGCCCTGGTAGATGCCTGCAGCCCCAGCTAACACTGAATGCAGCCTCATGAGAAACCCTATGCCAAAACTATCCAGCTGAGCTGCTTCTAGATTCCTGAACCACAGAAACTGAAAAAATACATGTTTGTTTTAAATCGCTAGGTTTTGAGGTAGTTTGTTATACAGCAAGAGATAACTAATACACCTGAGAAGGGATGGCAACAGCCTAGGATTTCTGGTAAGAATATTTGGGTTCAAGTCTAGGCAATGGTGCTTACTAACAGAATAAAACTGAGCAAGGCATTTCCGGAGCCTGAGTTTCCTTACTTGGAAAATGAGAAAACTGAGACTGTAATCATGCACTACAAAGTAAATAGCATACCCTAAAACTAGAACACAGTAAGATAATCAAGCTAGAAATAAAATCTCTAGCAAAACAAATCTGATCCCTAAGGTACTGAGAGGTTCAGAGATCCCATCTAAAATAAGCAGAAAACCCCTAAGTGTTATAAAAGCAGCTTTTCATTGTCTTTGAATTGAAATAAAGGATCAGGCTAATTCTAAATACCCCTACGATATTTTTAAATGCAAACTACAGCCTACTTACTTAAATTAAAATTTGTATCATTATTTAAGACCTACGACACAAAGACTATATTGCTTGCAAGCAGTCTAAAAGCTGGAGGTCTACTCTATTCCGAGCAAAATTCTTTTTTTTTTTAAAGATTTTATTTATTTATTTTTAGAGAAAGGGAGTGAGAAAGAGAGGGAGCAAAACATCAGTGTGTGGTTGCCTCTCGTGCATCACCAACTGGACCACAACTCAGGCATGTGCCCTGACTGGAAATCGAACCAGCAACCCTTTAATTCACAGGCCAGCACTCAATCCACTGAGCCACACCAGCCAGGGTGGAGGAAAATTCTTTATATTCCCTAGATCCTTTATGGCATTAGAATGAGGTATACTGAGTCTCCTTCCTACGCACCAAACTGCTCTCTTGCTCAAAAAAAATGGAGGTACCAATTCTGTTGTCAGACTCAATTCAGATGCTTTTTAAGGAATAAAGATAATATACAATACATATTTGGGATCACACTAATGTGGCATAGCTATTCTTGAACATTAAAGATAAGAAGAAAGCAGAAACAGCAAAGGAAAGAGAAAGCCTTAAGGCTTAAACTTCACTAAAATATGATTTTCAATTGCCTCTAGTTGTACTGTTTGTCAAGAATTGTGAGAGACAACCAGATCTCGTCAGGAGGAAGGACTCTCCCAGCCAGGCCTCTGTACACATAATCTGCCTACTTAGCAGAGGCTAGACAGCTAGGACAATGTAAGCTAAGAGTGGACCAGAAGCTCTATCTCTCTGGCCTTTCACTACCTTCTAACTGCTGCTGATGACTTTGATGACAAAGCCCAGGGATGCCTAAGAAGTCTGCTTGGTGTTCCCTATCTTTGGATTAAAATAGCCACCTATGATCCAATGATCTTCAATGCATCAGCCCTGCTCCTCATGCAACGTGCCTACAAGTGATAGTGAAGATCTACGTGTAGAACCCAAACTGTGGTTTGGATTGTACTTTTCCCTTCTGGAAAGATGTATAATAAATCCAGGCCATAAAATGCTCCCTGACACTTCTCCACACACAAATTAGTTTTTCCTGAAGTAAAGTATACAGAAAAACTTTGCTATAAATTTCCTATCACTCAACTCTTAAGTGTACACATTAAATGGACCACGGTACTTACACATAGAGATCCATAGGAAACTCCTTCATCATGTGTGTTACAATAAACTCTACCATCAGGTCTGAATGGGGAAAGAGAAAAATCCAATCAATCAGAATGAAATTCATTCCTCGCCTGCGCATTAGAAAAAACTCTCTGAGTACACCTTGCACTCCTGCTGAGCGTCATTTACTAAGCACATCTTTAGCCACATGCTTAAATTTACTTTATTTAAGGCACTTTTGCAACACTTTTCACCGCCTGCCACTTGTAAAGTAACAAGAACATTAGCTTACTCTCCTAGTTCCAGAAGGAAGCCTTGACCTGCCAATAAATTCAGATACAGGAAGATTTCGCTGTACAGTTATTTCATACCATGGTACTGATACAAAATGCCAGAGGGGAATCACATTCTGAGAACACAGTGATGAGGCAAGCAGAGAAGACATGATGGATCACATCCACATAACCAGAGACTCAGCTCTGAGGCTCTGTCTGCCACATCTCACTGTCACGCTAAGTTTGACAGATATTGACTAAAGTGGTCTGTGGGGCTTTGGGTCAATAGAAGTTTATCAAGTAGTCTTAATCACTGGTTCCAAAGTCAAGAATGTAGGAACTAGGGCTGAATATCCAAATGACATGGGACTAAGAGTTCAGATCATTCCCCCGAGGAAAATGCAGCATTCTGACAAAATTGCCTAAGATACGATCCCCTACTTGTTAGCTCTGCCAGCCTTGCCTCAGCTTAATTTACTCAGAGGAAGTTTTGCATGTCTGAACCTTGAACTTCAAAACCTCTTGGCCAGCTGACACATCAATCCGAACCAAGAAAGGGAGGGAAGAATTTGAAATCTTGATCAGGAGTAAGATATTTTATGAAAGTAAATCATGTATCAAGCTTAGAGTTAGCCATTTGTCTCCTTGGAAAGATCGGTTTCTTTGAACAAGAGCACCTTTTAATTGAGTATTTCATTCACCGGAATTGCTTTACCAAACTTAACAAAAAACATGGTTTCTTAGGCCACGACAGAAATATAACTAGTAAAAACTTCTCTGAGGAAAAAGTGGGTTGGCCAGAATCTAGCCCTCATCTTAATGATGAAGTCCTGTCACTGACTCGGAACAATGCCAATTGTTATGATACTCACCCAGTACTGCACACACTAAAGGACGGCAGGGAAGGTTCTTGTCTGCTGCCTTCTTCCTGTGCCTCATAGGCTTCAAACAAAAAAGAAATGAAATTAATACGCCCCTGACCTGGTATCCAATGGCTCATCATCACGGTTTTCATGCAAATAAAATCACCACTATAGCCCTGGCTGGTGTGGCTCAGTGGATGGAGCTCAGGCCTACAAACTGAAAGGTCATGGCTTGGACTCTCCTATGGGGCACAGGCCTGGGTTGCAGGCCAGGTCCCCGGTGGGGGGCGTATGAGGGGCAACCAATCAATGTTTTTCTCCCTCCCTTCCCCTCTCTCTAAAAATAGGTAAATAAATCTTTTTTAAAAATCACTACTACAAAGCTGTTACCTTTTCTAGTGATGGGGGTGGTGTGGGGTGGGGCAGGAGGACTTGTAAATGCTTCTCAGTTATCAGTGACAAGCTTGTGACAAAAACACGATTCACAGCAAAACAACAGCCCCAAAGGCGCTGGAGCCTACTATACAACGGGGGAGCGGTTGTTTTTACTCTGACTCTATCTGTACAAGTAACAATACAACAAAAGGTATCCTGGCATTTTTCTTCGACAAAGTGCTAATTAAGAAAAAAAGACAAAGTGATTGTGTAGAGGCAGCAAAAGTGGCAGCTGCAAAAAAAAAACAAAAGTAAGTTTCAGATACAACCCTTTGTAAGGGAATCTGAACATACCTCCAAATTTTAGGAAATTTCTCGACCCTTCATACTCTATTTCCCCACCCCACTCTCATCCCTGCTACTCAGATGAATAAACAAAGTAGCATCTAGTCTTAACTAAGCAAAGATTATACTACATTTTGAAAAGAGAAGGCTTAGGCCTTGTTGAAGCCTGTGTTACTGATACATTCTAAAATTACTGCCATGAGTATATGGCAGTGGATCTTCCCACCTCTTCTGAGTAAGAAAAACTCCATGACATACACGAAGTCCCTAGAACAGGCATGGGTCTACTGAACAGCGGTCAAGCAAGGGCCCTTTGGCAAAGCATTCTACCCACATTTGTTCCAAGTGGGGTCAATTTCATCCTCCCCAATCCTGCCAACACACAAAATTTCCTCTAAGAAAAAAACAAGAAACAAGTCACACCTACCATTTTATGTAAGTTTACTCGAAAATTCATATTGTCATCATGCAAAAATGCATTGGCATATTGGTCCTAATAAAAATAAAGATATAGGGAAAAAGTAAGGAATGAGAGTTATACTTACGAAATTCAGTTTATAATCTATCATACTTCCTACAAACCCTTGTACTTTAAGAACTACTTTCGAGGACCAGTTAGAGAGCTAATGAGATGAGCTTAGAGCCTTTATGTCAAACCCTACTTATGAGGAGGGGACCCAAAAAAACTGGATTATCTTCTGGAGGAAGATCCATTGTAGTACAGGCTTCCCCCGCTAGGTGAGTACTCTAGGAACCCATCTGCATCAGTGTACCAGCTGGCATTGCTGTGAGAGGCTGTGTTCAGTTCAGCTTCGGTGAATATTTTTTGAAGAATCTTTCAACACCTTTGCCCATTTCATGATGGGTGACTTACTAAGCACATGAAAAAAATGGCATGACTCCTGGGGCCCACCCTCTGTATTCACTTAATCTCCTCCCCACCCCAGTGACTTTTTTTGGTTTCCCACATGAAAAAGGTCCTCAAAGGGAAATGTTTTGCCAATGTGGAAAAGGTGAAACAAAAAAATGGCAAAAGCACTAAAAGGCATCAAAATCAACGAGTTCAAAAACTGTTTTGAGTAATGGAAAATAATGTCTGGATAGGTGTATTGCACTCAAATGGAGTACTTTGAAGATGACCAAAGTTTAAACATGTAGGAATAAATACAAAATTTTTTATAAATAAATTCTGGGTTTTGGGGGTCCTCCCTTGGAAGCCATGAGATTTTACTTTGGAGTAATTCTCAGTGTCCCTAACTAGTCGAGTATCTCTAAGCAAATTACAAGCAAAAAAAATAAGGCACAAGGCCCTGGCAAGGTGGCTCAGTTGGTTGGAATGTCATCATCCCACACACCAAAAGACTGTGAGTTCAATTCCCAGGCAGGGCACATACCTAGGTTGCAGGTTCGATACTCAGTCAGGGCATGCACAGAACCAACTAATCTTTCTCTCTCATGCCGCTATTTCTCTCTCTCTTTCTTCCCAGCCCCTCTCCCTCTCTCACTCCTTTCCTCTCTCTAAAATCAATAAATATATCCTCAGGTGCAGATAAAAAAAAGAACTAAAGGCACAGGACTTGAAGAAAATGCTGAGAGGAACCTGTTTTCCTATTCTTTCTTCCCTCCCATCTGCCCAAGGAGCCTGCTCTATTTGTAACTGCTTGAAGGTTTTCACAGGGGCTGCAGGATACAAGTGCAAGCTCCACATGAGGATCTACACCTGAGAAGAAAGGTCTGCAGTCTACTGGGAATGGGCTTGGCACAGCAGGAGAAAGAGCCACACAGGCAGCATGGCCGTATGCAAGACCCCGCCTCTCTCCAGCTTCCCTGAAGACTGATGGGAAATCAAAAACCTCTCACCATGGATCGGTAGTAAACATCCCTTGGCCCCTTCCCAACATCTTAGCTGAAGATCTGATATGCCTACAGACTCCAATTATTAAGAACCATTACAATTTGTGAAAAATAACTCCTTTTAAGATTTTCTTAGAAAGACTTTTGAAAAGCAATGACACCAGGCCCACTGCTAATCAGCAGCTCTTCTATCACCAGCTGTCCCTACTGGTGAGAAGCAGGTCATCTTTTCACAGAAAACATAGAAGGGGAAAGACTGAGAGAGAGCTCTCTCTACTCCACGTAGACTACCTTTACTGTTTTAATGAAAGGGAAGGCTGAAATTACAAATTTAGCTCTAAATTAACTCAAGTTCTGCCACACCTGTGTTGCCGCCAAGATTCGGGGTGAATTCAGGCCTAATTAATACAAGCAAAGCCAAAGCACCTCTTTAACTCCTCAGGTTCTTGCTCATGAAACTGCACTCAGCCCAACTTAACTCATTTTCCAAATGCCCTTCTTTGGCTTTTCTCTCCACCTCCTCCCACAGGAAACCTGAGCTCCTTTTTTCATTTTGTGAAATGGAAAAGATCCAACATGAGCAGCTTCAAAGGGGCAGAATTATTTTTTCTAAAGAGGGTTAAGTCTCTTGTTTTAAACCATTAAAAGCTAGAATCTTCTAGTTCTCAATTACAGCAGTTATCATATCATAATTCATTATTAATTCATACAGTAAATATTAATTGAGCCTCTACTATGTGCCAGACACTGAGAATAGACTGATGAAGGAGACAAAATACCTGCTACCAGAGCTGGAGAGAGGGCACACTTTCTCTCCCAAGCTTTAGGGCCCTGTCAGGAAATGGGTGAGAAGGGTAGAAAAGCTAGCAGTTTGTAAGAAATTAGTGAACACCAGAGAACTGGGAGCTTACCTCTGCAATACACGTGAGGATGATCAGACAGAGTTTGCCACTGTGAAGCCGGTGCTCATCTGTAAAATGAAAATAAAACCTTTCTCCATAAATCATCCAGATCATGTTTCTATAGAAAATAAAGACATGTATCATCAAAAAGAACATTCACACTTTCTTTCCCCACATTATTCATAATTGAAAATCAAAGCTCTACTACTGTAATTCTTGCTTTTTTTCTAAGCAAAACAATTCCTCCAGGAGATTTTTTTTCTTAAATACTCTGATTGACAGCTAACCACCCTCCTGGGTTCTGCTGTCATGGCACTTCCAAATCAGCCCTTCGTTTCTCAACAGGTCCATTCCCTTGCGAACCCTTCCTCACCCACCAGCTCTAAGCACTGCTGTCTATCCCCACCTAACTATTCATAGCAAACTGGTAGTGGAATCAGAAAGAAACTAACTGGAGACCAGGGTCCAGCTCAGGCTTCTCCTTACACTGTGTACATTATTTACAAACATGAAAGCTGTGAGCTCTTGATCATTTTTCTTCCTGCCAAAGTCATTCACTCTATGATATTTACTTAGCACCTACTATGTAGCAGGCACTGCACTGGGCACTAGAGATACAGCATTGAACAACACAAAGGACTCTGGTCTCCCAAAACTCACATTCTAGTTATTAAAAAAGAAGAAAACAACCTCAATAGTACGGCTCTCAGCCCACATGCATGACCAAGAAAGAGCTACTCCATCCTCTCCAATTACCAGAACCATCAAAGCTTATTTACTTTCCATGATCTTTGTGAGTGAAGGAGTGAAATGGAGGTAAGAAGAAGGTCATACCAGCTCATCCAAAATAGACAAATGGCTAATGATGTTTCAGATTAGCTCTGACAGGATCCAGATTGAAGTTCATTCTGGAGAGATCTATTAACAGATGACAGTACTATAAAAGTGAGCTAACGGTACTCACCCTAACATTGACCTGCTACTTCCTCAAAGATGTAATCTATCAACTAAAACCTGACAATTAGAAAGCATTATGGGGGTTATACTGCATTTACCTCTCCTCTGCGTGATGACAGTCCCTAGATGACACTCCCACAGCTTATACCACAGCCCCTGGGCAGTCAGAGGAGAAGTGCCCCTGCCCATGCAAAGCACGAGACTCTTCTACCTCTGCCTCTGGCCACCGAGTTTCTCTGGCATTATCTTCCCTTCCCCCAAAACCTGATAAGCAACTCCGGTAGGAAAGACTGCAGCTACTTCTCCACTTTAAAAAAAAAATGTTTCTGAATGCAAAAATAAAGCATATCTCATAAACATTTTTAATTCAGAAAAGGACAACAAAAACTAAGTTTAATCATACCACCCAGATGTCATTTCTGTTAAGACTTTGATGAATCAACTTGAAGTCTATATATAGATAAACATGTATTTTTAAATATTTTTGCCTAATGTCTATTTTCAAGGTTAAGCAGATTCTCCTTTAAGCTGACAATATTAAGTCAGAAGAACCTTAGGAAAAAAAGACTTTGAAAGTAGAGCCAAATCAAGGGAGAGATAAACACTAAGTCATGGAGAACTGAGAGGAAAGGAGTGAACGGGGAGAGGGCACACAGGAAGCTTCAACGGCATTAATAATTGCTTAAGCTGGGTGGTAAGTTCACATATGTTCATTTTATTATTATACATTATAAATTATGCTATTTATTATACTCATAAACATAACAATATTCATATATATTAAAAGTGTATATGTATTTTTAAATTATTTTTTTGTTGTTCAATTACAGTTGTCTGCATTTACCCCCTACCACTCCCCCTGCACCCGAGTCAAACCCACCTCCCTCCTTTGCTTCCACCCTGCCCTTGGTTTTGTCCATGTGTCTAAAAGTATATATTTTTAAAGTATATTTTATAGGTGTCAAATGACAAAAAGAGATAATATTCGAAGGTGTAGGAAGACAGGGAGAGCAGAGCCAAGAAAAAATGGCTTCTATGCTCCCCCAAACAAGATTTCTTTAGCTAGGGCATGCAGAAGGTCACGAGCTTAAGAGACAGGAAGAAAGCCGGTCCAATGAAGCCACACAGGAGCCATTTTTGAAATTAATTCTTCATCATACCTAACCTTGCCCCTTGCCATATTTAGGCTGCCTGTTGGCAAAGACCTAATCCAGCCTATGTTTAGAGAGAGCCTGAGGCAACCCATACTGCAATTATTCTGTCCTCAATTTTGCCTTCCATTTCATGGATGGCCAAGTGACCAGGACAAAGGTTTATATAATTGTGAAAGCTAAAAATGATATCCCAGGGCCTCAATTCACTATGTTACATCAAGCAAAGCTAAAAGATCATTTTCAGGATCACATCTTCAGTTTCTCTTTGCTGTGGTATGTCGAGAGAAAGGAAGAGATTATCCCTTTGCATAAGGAGAAGCAATGGCCTCAGGAAACACTGATACACAAGAGTCTTGTCATCCTTACCTGCCTGATTCATGTGCCAAGTTCTCAGAAGCTCACCATCTCTGCAGCTTCCCATGGACTGCTCTATGTAGGAGCTGGTGGCATGGACCACTAGCAGGTATCTCACCCCTGCATACATATAACTGTCTCCCTTGAAGGAGCACACTCAGAAGGCGAAAAAAAGCCTAAGCTTATAAGAAATTTCCAAGAGTTAATAAAGTATGTCTGAGTATAACAGGATTTAGATTCTGAACACCCGGATTCCTTTTAACTCTGGCAATTTACTTCCCATATTTATCTTTCAGTTCTCAGAGTATCTGTCTACCAATGTTTCCTTCTCACTCCCAAAGCCCCCACATCCTGGTCTTACTCTCTTACACAGCCTTTCAGCTCCATTCTGGTTCCTGAAAACCCTCATACCAGAAACCTACCCAGGCCACTTGGCAAATCAGAGCCTTCTGAAGTATACTTTATACCGAAATGAATCTTAAACGACCTCACAAAACATTAGTCTCTCCTCATGAAAGTAAAGCGACAAAAGTAATACTATTTTAGCAATTTTGCTTCTACACAGATTTTTTTGTTATCTAGGAATCTGAAGCTTATTCATGGACCATAATTTAAGAACCCAAACTTCAATTACTAAGCAGACAAAACAGTTGGCTTCTAAAGTAGGATTTAAAGATTCTTACAAGAAAGGCTTATAAAGGAAGAATATACCACAAATTATTAATAATGATTAACTCTAAAGAGCTTAATTCCAAAGGAATTTCACTTTGTTAGCTAACCATTGCTAGAATGTTTTAATTTTTAACAAATACAATTACTCCAATTACAATTACAATTACTTACAATTATTCCAATTACTTTTTTTATCAGGGAAAAAAATCCTTGTAAATGGGAGAAGTCCACTGGATTAACCAGTAGGTACTAAATAAAATGCTATTAAAATTCTATATATGATTAAAAAACTATCAGTTATGAAAAACACATTTGGGATAACTGGGAAAACTAAATACGGACTGAATATTACATGACATTAGAGAGTAATTATTGATTTTCTTAGCTATAATAATGAATATCTTGGAAAATGTCCTTTTCTTATAATTTTTTAAAAAGATTTTATTTACTTTTAGAGAGAGAGAAAGGGAAGGAGAAAGAAAGGGAGAGAAATATCAATGTGTGGTTGCCTCTCGCATGCCCCCTACTGGGGACCTGGCCCACAACCCAGGTATGTGCCCTCACTGGGAATTGAACCAGCGACCCTTTGGTCCGCAGCCTGTGCTCTATCCACTGAACTATACCAGCCAGGGCCTTGGAAAATGTCTTTAAGTTTGACATACACGCCAATGTACTCAAGGTGTAAAGCAGAATGATGTGTGCATCTTACTTGAAATGATTCAGCCAAAATAACAACACATGAAGAAATTTAGGGACAAACCAAATTTGGCAAAATGTTAATGGGTATATGAGTGACCACTGTATGATCCTTTCAACTTCTCCATATATTGGGAAAAAACTGGAGGAAAAATGCTACCCAAAAGGGTTATTTCCAGAGAATCTTAAACTGGAATATGTTCCACTTATATGAGGGTACCTAGAGGGGTCAAATTCATAAAGACAAAAAGCAGAATGGTGGTTGCCAGGAGCTAGGGAAAGGAGAAAATGTGGAGAATGGGGAGTTAGTGTTCAGTGGGCAGAGAATTTCAGTTTCCCAAGATGAAAAGATTCAGGAGACGGTGGTGATGACAGCACAACAACTAAATGTCCTTAATGCCACTGAACTGTACTCATAAAATGAATAAAATGGTAAATTTTAGGTTATTCATATTTCACAATAAAAATAATAGAAATAAATAAAAATTATGAGCACATATATCCAGTATAAAAAAATAACTGAGTTAAAAAAAGATAAAACTGAGATATATACTGAAGAGAATTTGCTGGGTTTCCTCCCAATCCCCTCTCACTCCCAGCCCAAAGATTCCACTCCACTACCACCAATTGTAAGACCATAGAAAAATCACAAACAGGAACCCAGACTGAATAAATGCAGCCTTTCCCATCACCCACTCTTCTCCCACTTTCCACTCTGCGTGTCTGAGCTGGGCACTGACACCTGTTTTGAGCGGTAAGGAACACAGTCCCCGAGTCTCACCTCTTCCCACGGCCCTACGCACACAGTCCTCTACTGCTCACCACAAGCTGGTGCTTTCAGTTCTTGTCCTCAAAAGGGAATTCCCTGAAGCGTGCTAGTCCCCCCACTTCCCACACAAAAGAGTTTGTATCTACTTACCAAAATCTGCTAAGAAGACTTGCTAGTTTTTGTAGAGACCTTTTTCCCCACCCTGTTCTATTTCGGAACACTCTCCCCCCACTTCCAGGTTTCCCACCACCACCTAACTACCACTTGGCAGTGAGAAACCACTGTTTTCCAGTAACTAGGACCATCGCCCTGCACAGGTTCATCTTCTGGAAGCTTCAACGGATTCATGCTGCTCCTTTATTCTAGCTAAACAGCTACCTGCCACCCCTCCTGCCTCCTGAGCTCCCAAAGTAGCATGCCTTACCTTTGGTGTCCTGCATGACAATCGAGCTATACTTAAGGAAGGTTATCAGCAGATTACTGGTCTGTACATCTGCATCCAGTGGGAGTTCCACAGAACTTATAACTGCAATAGAACAATGAAATGCAGTTAACCTATACTATTTAACACTTTTATCCCCGGAGCCAATGTGTCAGCAGACAAGGAAATCACTAAGTTTTTTCCACAACACAGGGAGGACCAAGTGCTTAATATAAAACCTTTATCTAGTCTTCCTAGTCCTCTAGAGCCCTTCCTACTTTGAAGATTAAGCCCAATGCCCATCTCTCATGTCTAGGAGGGCCAGTCTCCAGGAACAGTGCTCTTCTCCCAACATCCTAAAAAGGGTATTTTTTTCAATTACAGTTTATATTTATTTTGTACTAGTTTCAGGTGTACAGCATAGTGGTTAGACAATCATATACTCTACAAAATGTTCCCCCAATATTTCCAGTACTAAAAAGGGTATTTTGATTCCACTTCTAGCTCCAAGTAACGCAAAATGGTTCAGGGTCCCTCTTAAGTCATTTTGATTTGTACCTAAGGGAAAGATCTGTACTGAATATAAACGAGCTTTGCTTTGATGAGTCTCCTGCTTAAAATAAATGACAATTCACTCCTAATAAGGAAAAATCTTGTTCATTTGAGAATAAGCCTTTAGGCTAGAAATACTTAAGATGGAAGGGGAAATTCAAGGCAGAACAACATTCCAACTGCACTCCTTACCCCCTTACCCCAGTGGAAGGGGCCTAAAGAGAAGTGCCAGACTGAATACAGGAGGACATCACTACTTGGGACAGCCTGAGAAAGGAGTTTTATACACCTAGCTGCTTGCTATTGCTTCCGAGAGAAACTAAGTGTGGCTCGCACTCTCTGAGCCACAATCCCAATGAACAGTGAGGGACCAGACCAGAGCTGACCCACACAGAACAATCTTATGTAGACTCCTCAAGTTTCTAGGACTTTAAATTAGACCCAGACAGCCCTGGCCAGTGTGGCTCAGTTGGCTGCACATCATCTAGCGAAGTGGAAAGTTGCTGGTTCCATTCCTGGTCAGGGCACATGCCTAGGTTGCAGATTTGGTCCCGGTCCAAGGTTGGGGCACATGAGAGAGGCAACTGATTGGTGTTTCTCTGTCACATCAATGTTTCTCTCCCTCTTTCTCCTTCTCTTCCCCTCCCTCTAAAAAATAAATAAAATCTTTGAAAAAATAAATTATACCCAGACATTTTGTTAACTGCTTTACACTGTCTAAGACATAATATATAAGCAAAAGAAAGCTCACAATGGCCCAGACAAGCTAGAGAATCTAGCCTTCTACTGTATTTCCACCCATGAAGACTCAGCTAAGTTTGAGATATTATTCATAATATGTACTCATACCATAATGGATCCCTCTGGAGTTATTATGAAATATTCAGAGAACATTTATTAATAATGGGAAACATTTACATATTATGGATCCATAATACACAGCAAGCACAGCAAAAAGCCTCATGAGAAGAAATCAGCATGCCTAACCCTTGGCTGTTTTCCCACAGTTTAGCCCCCAAGAATTAATAAAAGACAAACATATTTTTATGTTGAAATACTAAAAGGTCTTAATTCACATTACGGGTAAATGACCTGAGAATGTCACTTCAAACCATAACAGCCTATTTTGAAGCTCAGAGCCCATGATCATTCCTTTGTCAAACACAGTAAAGCCATCAAACTGGTAGCGGGGACTTTTTTCCCACTCACACACAGCAATAACTGGAAAACTGTCTTACATAACACACAGAAATGTAGAAGTATATGTATTTTTAGTTTACCAGAAAGTCCTCTCATGCCAAGGCTGAGTTGTCAAATGTCAAGTGTTAGCTGAGAACAAATGTTACACCTAAACTGCTGGCTTTTAAAAACAGTGGCTCCAGGGCCCTGGCTGGGTAGCTCAGTGGGTTAGAGCATCCTCCCAATACACCAAGGTTGCAGGCTCGATCTGGTGAGGGCACATACAAGAATCAACAAATGAATGCATAAATAAGTGGAACAACAAATGGATGTTTCTCTCTCTCTCTCTCTCCCCACCCTCTCCTTCCCTCTCTCTGTCTCTAAAAATCAGTAAATAGCCCTGGCTGGTGGTAGGACCCTGGATTGAGCATCAGCCTGCAAACTGAAAGGTCATGGGTTTGATACTCAGTCAGGACACATGCCTGGGTTACAGGCCAGGTCCCCAGTTGTGGGTGTGCAAGAGGCAACAGATTAATGTTTCTCTCTCGCTCTTTCTCCCTCCCTTCCCCTCTCTCTAAAAGTAAATATACAAAATCTTTTTTAAACAATCAATAATAAAAAAAAAAAAATTTAAATAATGGCTCCAGTGATAATACCTTTAAATATAGTGGGCTACTGAGCACCACTACAATTAAAAACAAAAACCTGAAAACAAGGTTATAATATTCAGGACCCCCACAGGAAGGAAATGAGGCAGGAAAGAGGAAAAAACAAAATAGGAGAGAATAAAACCCCTCACAAAATAAAATCTCCTTCCTAGAGTAGTTATTCCTTGATCTTTGGCTTCATAATTCTTCCCAGCTGCCTTTGTCAAGGGAGACAATCATTTGAAAGTGGGCTGACTCCATCTTCCCACTAGAAAAAAATAAAAGCTCACTAGTTGTAGGTAAGTAAGCACAAATCCTGCCATTGCATAATCAAGTGTGTGGGTGGGAGTGTTCACAATGAACAGTTTGAAAGGCAGTTCTCTGAAGCATCTAAAGCCCAACATCACATGGAACTCAGATATATATGTACATATATATACATGGCTTTGGATATCCATGGTAACCAGGCAGGCTTTGTCCTTAAAGAGAAAGAACAGTATTTCCACTGGATTACTCAGTGACCTGAATAAGCACAGACAAGTAGGCAATCCTCACTACTTGTTTCTTCTCATTAAAATATTTTGGAATTTGGCTTTCAATTTTAAACAGATCCAATTTGCTACCAGACTTCAATACCAATGGCACCTCCCTGTCATACTCTGTACCAATACTGCTGTACTACCTTGAAATGCCACTGCCAAAAGTTCAATATGAAAGTTTAAAGGAGAGAAAGCAGATCATAGAAGGTCGCTTCATTTCACATACAGACAGTAGAGAGGCACAAAAAAGAATCAAAGTTAAATTTCCTGTATTTCTTTATCCAAAATGAGCTCAACATTCAAGGAAAAAAAAAAAAATACTAACAGAGATTACTTTCTGGTTAAGGTATTCCATCAAACATACTCAACCTACAGTAAAACCAACTCAGATGACACAGAGTTTATGGGCAAAATTCATCATTTCTTTTCTGTTATTTTTTTCTTAAGTTATAGTCGTAAGACTTATAAAGTGGAAATTTTTTTTGTTGTATTTTAGGGGAAGAAGTCTTAAATACCCACCAAACTCCCAATTATAATACACTCAGAGCTTGTCATTTTCTAAGTGGCAGTGGCTAGCAGACACATAACAGTGAGCAAATATCAGGTTCACTCTCTCATTCATTTATTCGACAAGTATTTACTAAGCAATGACCATGCCAGGTGCTCTGCTGACCAGACAGTAGTAAAAAAACAGACATGGTTCCCTGCCCTGATTCATGTCTTGGTTAGTAGTTGTAACTCTCACTAACCTTAGGCAAACCACTGACTTCTTCGGCCTCAAGTCCCTCATCTGTTAAATGGTAACATGAGATAACATTACTATTTTGCACTGAAGTCAGTGAGATACTCATAAAACATCTCCTCTGAGCCTCACAAGTACCCTGAGAGTTTGGCAGGACAGGTGGGCACCATTGGCCTTGGAGATCCCTCCAAGATCTAGTACTTCACAATTCGAGCATTCCCTGAGGAGGACACACTGGGGTTCTGTCACTTCTTACACAAAGTACTTAACTATCTTTTCCAAAGTTTTCTTTGGAGCTTAAGGAGTCCTGAAGGACGGTACTCTTCAGACAGTTTCTTAAGTGAAAGAATCAACAACTGCATTCTTTGTGAAACACAGCTGTGCTCACACAGAAAGATTCAAGACCTTGTTAGTCAAGAAAACAAAGGTCATGGACTTACCATCAGAGGAGGGTGGTGTGGTACCAAGTGGTGTGACTGGGGTTGTTGGGGCAGGGCTGACAGGAGTTGTCACCAAACCCATCTCTGGATGACTCTGAAAAAGAACACAGATGGGTGAGAAAAGAGGAAATCCAATTCCAAGTATCCTCTGATTAATATCCTTTCTGATACCCATGGCCTCAGAGCCAGAAAGCCCGCTGAGGAGGGACTGCTTCCACATTTAGTTCCCATGACTACCTGATTCCTGGCGATGCTTGCTCAACACTAATAAGAAGCTCTGTGGGCTAGTTCTTTCTAAGCAACTAAGACAAGTTTTTCTGCAGAACTGTACAAATAAAAACCTGGACTAAACAAATACACAGGATTGTTCTACAAAAAGGGAGAGGTATTTGCAGTCCTATCTGAACCTGGGAAAGGAACACTCTGATCAGATCAACCTAAAATACATCTACAGCCTATTCTGATGACTACATAGTTGAAAATAAATGCAAGTGAGCCAAGGGGATACGAGGTACTATAAAAACAGCTACGAAAATGACAGCCTTCCTGTTCCACCACAGTGTGTGGAATAGGGAGGTAAAGACATGGGGCAGACATCCACTGGGGACCCAAACAGATGACTCCTCTGTCCCTGACCTTCCTTAGCCATCCCTGCCACATCAGCACTCGGGAATTAAACTGAGTAGAAGCTACTCCCTTCTCCTCCCCAACGGCTTTACCAGGCTTTTGTCTTCCTTTACAACCAGTTACAGAATTCAGAAAGCAGACAAGTGAGAACAGTAAAAATAGTAAATAAAGTCTCTTATGTTATTATGTGTCCTCCTCCGAGGCAGACCCCAAACCAGTACACTGCTTTTTAAGCATGACTTTTTGTGTTGGTTAAACTCAATCAGTGGATCCCATACCCATTAGCCCTTTGAATAAACAAACATAAGCAAACTTCCCTTTAAAAGAAAGCTACATACATATTTTAAGCAGTCTGGCTTTAAAATGAAAACACTTTATCAATTTTTTAAAGCAGCTTTCATGGACAGCACTTGAGTTCTCAGCCCATTTCAGTTCCACCTGTCCCAACTCCTGAGGCTGTCCCTGAGGCAAACGACCCAGCACTCAGGATTCTGTGACTTTGTGCTTTTATTTGCAGACCATTTTCTTCTGTTAACAGCTAACCTTAAGCCAGATGGGCTATTTTTTACTTTTCTTCTCTGGAAATTTGTGAGAAACTAAGATAAGTATCTTGGCCTATTTTATCTCCAGTCATAATTCCAGTGGTTTAGAAAGCAGAAAGCCTGATATAAAGATCCATCTGGACAGATAATACCAAGGGATTGCCAGTGAGCCAAATGAAGTAATCTCAACTCATCTGGGTTAACATTAACATCTGGATAAACTGGTCAAAACCATTAACTTTGGCATGTTGTCTGGCCTACTCAGATGGGAACGGACATATCTGAGGGTAGCTTGAAGCAAAGGAAACTGATGAAACTCTCTGTTACCACTACTTACCAGAGCAAAGCAGTGCTCAAACAGGCAAACCCAGAGGCTTTTCAATGGCATGATTTGTATGAAATTCAGGAAGAAAAAGAATTGGAGCTTTTAATATAACCAACCTGAGCTAACACTGTGATGAAGTTGCGATTTAAATGAACAGCTTCATAAAGTGCCAGAAGGATAGCCTCGTTGGTTCTAAAGAAAAAGAAAACAAACTGAAGAGGCTCTTGTAGTGAAGGAATTAGAACAATATTACAATCAAGATAAGATTTCATCCCAGCTCCTCATTATCAATCCTTTTGAGTTTCTAATGCTTCCTTTATTTCCTTTCTTGGCATATGTAAAGTGTATATGGGCAAAGAGGAACTAGTAAAGGGCATTAACTTTAATTCCTTAGTTCTTACCCTGGCTGGTGTGGTTCAGTGGATTGAGCTCAGCCTGGGAACCAAAAAGTCGCTGGTTCAATTCCCAGTCAGGGCACATGCCTGCGTTGGGGGCCAGGTCCCCAGTAGGGGGCTTGTGAAAGGCAACCACACATTGATGTTCCTCTCCCTCTCTTTCTCTCTCCTTTCCCCTCTCTCTAAAAATAAATAAATAAAATCTTTAAAAAGAATTCTTTAGTTCTTATCTACTTCATGCACTATTTTCACTCTCACTTTTTCTCCCCAATCCAGGTTAAGTCCTTAACTGGCTCAGATACCAGCCCTCTTTCTTTTCATTCCAGAGACAGCTGGGTACAGTTTCTCAGCTTCCTGGGACTCAATACACAGAACCAAAGAAGAGGTTTCAGGGGTGCATTAGTGTTGAAAACTCATGAAACAGTTGATATATTACAAAAAAAGTTTGAATCTGTAAAAGATTAACAAGAGGTAATGTTTCACACCCTGAGATCCAGGCGGCAACCCCACACTAAAGTTCAAGTCTCTGCACAAGAATGTCACTTACTGTACTGATATTTTCTCATGAGCATCTGCTATGAACATGCTGCCCACCTGTGGAAGAAAAGAGGAATTGCACACTTACAGCAGGAAGATATAAAAGGAGTTCTGCTTAAGTCTTTAATCAAAACAAAAAGTCTTTAATCAGTGAAAAAATAAGCTACTTGCAGCCCAAGGGAAATTAGAACTCTGGCCCACCAGTTATTCACACACCCAAGTCAGCCCACTTTGAAGATCTTAAAAGAATAAGTAATAAATGAAATAATGATAGCTCTACTAATTGTCTTCCCTTAAAGAGACTTAACAATCCTAGTGCTTTTGTCCAGCTCTCCATTTCAATGGGTAAGTTCAGTAAACCACTGACAGCAAGTCAAGGTGACCTAGACATTCTCATCACTCTGCATCTTTCTTGGAAGTTGCTTTGTTAAAGTGAAAAACTAATTCATGAAGATATCACAGAAAGAAGGCTTACTTCATCCAACATAGAGCCATTTTGGGAAGGAATACTTGAGTTTCAGACCAGAACTATGTGAGATCCATTGTCCATCTTTCAGATCACAAAATCTTTAGTTTGTGTCCTGGGCAGGGCAGCTGAATAAGTAAATAGAGTAGGCTGCCTCCAATACGTGTGATATCAGAGGCAGTAAGAAAGATGCCCATCCCTCTAAAAATGCCTTTCCATATGTTTACTGATGTCCAAAATTATGCAGCTGGAGCTTCCTTAGGCAAAGATCCCTGAGAGCAATATAATTATATCTGAATCATTTAACCAAACACCAATACAGCGCTCATACTGCTCTGAGCTCTGAGAGACTTTCGTTATTGATGCTTCAGAGTTAAAGAGCTTATCAAGTCCTTCCTGACAGTGGCTCTAAGAAAGAAAGGGGAAGGGCATAGTCATTGGGGCGGAGGGGGGAATTGCCTTTTAGGGGGTAGAGGGATGACTGTTTCTTGCAAATAACTCAAACCTGTCTTGCCCTAGGGCTCATTATTCAAATACTAAGGCCCAAGAAGACTTTGTGAATCTCCTTAGATTCTAAAACCTGCTATATTAGTCTTAAAAATTAGTCGCAGATTATCTGACCCAAAATGCCTATGATGCCAAGGTTGAAGAAACTTTGCTCAGCAGCTTTGCAAAGTGGACCAATAAGTTTTGTAGACCATGGATCTCTCAGCCCATTAAGCCTTTAGATGAGTGAGTGGCTCAGATCCACTGCACAAATCCCTCAACTCCAAGACCAGCTATGAGGAAACCAGTGGCCACAGCAGGGTTAGAATCAGATCTAAACCCTCCCATTGTCTGTACCATAGAATCAGTCCTCAAACAAAGCCAACTCTACAGAAAGCAGAAGTCTGGCTTAATATGTACTTTTACTGTAGCCTTTAAAAACTAAATTACCATATTTTGCCATGTTATAATGCACTCCCGTGTACAATGTGCACCCACATTTTTAACCCAAACTTTTAGGAAAAAAAGTCTTTCATTTTAATTTTTTAATTCAATTTCTAATTTATTTATATTTAGAAACAAAACTGATTATCGTATTCCAGGGTATTATTTTGCATATGGATATCGTTATTGCTTTCTAGAGTTACACTTTTAATGCATGAGCATAAATAAAAGAATTAAAAACATTTATATAGATACAGAATTAGTACTACTTATGTATAATGTGCATCCTTATTTTTCCCTCAAAAATTTGGGCAAAAACGTGTAGGTTATACACAGCAAAACATAGTAATTAATTCGAGAAAAAAATCTGTCCCAGGAAATCCAGAGCTCTCCTTTCCCCTGTGTCACTTCGGTTTGGAAATCACTAAAAGAGATACAGTTCTCAAAATAATCTGCTCTGAGTAGCCCTCTCTCTCCCCCCTAATCATGCCATCATCTCAAACATCTTAACTTCTGCATCCAGATTTGTCTACCTCTACAGACCTCATATTTCTGAGCAGGAGGAAAAAAACAAGTAGGACTTACCATATTTGTTAAAGCAGAGAAAAAACCGCTCTGGTGTTCCTCTTCCTTGTCTTTATACTGCCTAAACAGAAATAACTCAATTCAACTTGACTGTTATTTATCAAGTATGTCTTTGTCCTTAGCATTCTCGTAATCAGGGCAGGGCGCTTGCAGAATTCACGCCAGAAAACAAAAGCCCTGTGACAATATAGTCACTGCAGTTTCTCCTGCAAGCTAAGAGGCACCGCATCTGCTCTCGAGGTGGTGTGCACCAAATGCCTGGCTACTTTGGGAGAGACTTAGAAAGCAAGCTGCAGAAGTGTGAAACTGCTCTAACATATGGCTGTTCCCGTTATTTCTCAAACAAACTATTACTTGAAAAGTGTGGCAGTGAAATTACTTCAAGGCTGTAACAGCAAAAATCTTGTTTGTTTTTGAAGGAAGAGGATGGAAGAAATCTGTGAGCTAAACTATTTGTGGAGATGGGACAGATTTGAAATTCCAAAACCCAATTGTGTGTGAGTAAAGTATAGAGAGAAGCAAGAAAGATCCTGCCTGGCCCTTGCCAGGATTAGGGAAACTCCTGGTTTCCACTCACTGAATATCAGATCCTTCCCCATCCACAGCAGGAGGAAAAGCACGCATCAGTGAAGAGAGCCCCCAGAAGAGACAGGGGCTCCAGGAAACCACCGTTAATTCCTGATGAAAAAGAGGCATCTGGCAAACTAAAGGTAATTGAATGTTTTCTTCTTTTACTTATTTTTAAGTGTAAAAAAAAGGCAGTGCTTTGTAAGCTTTTTTACATAGAAAATGGTATTTCTGTGATACATTGGGCCAAATGGAAGAGCCTACAAGTGGCTAAAATACTAATTAAAATGCTCTGTGATAAAATACTAAAGGTTGCAAAGAATGTACCTAATTATTTAAAGACAAGATGGACACTAACCTGGTGGCCTCTCCCCTGGTGTTAGAAACCACCTCTGCTAAAGCCATCTAGCCAAGCTGGAGCAAATAACATCTGCCAGCAGCTGTGCCTCTGAATGCCCTTCTAGGATAGGGTAAGGGAAGGTCACCCAAGAACTCTAACAAAGCTGTTTCCTACTCAACCAATTCAAATGAAAATTAGACCCTTCTCTTCTGGAAAAGTGGACTTACCTGTTGTACTCAGATAAAGCCTGAGCAATCACAAGCCCCATTCCCTAGAAAGAAAGAAGACAACATAGGTGAAATAGGGCCTGGTGGTGATGCTATGATTAGGCCAGGGAAAGCACTACTCACATCCCCACGGGCCAAGCCCACAAAGTTCTACCTGAACATTGGCAGTGAGGACGGAAATTCTGAGAGGCACTGCTAAAGCATCAAAAGGAATTTCTTTGGAGAGCTTTCTCTGATCTAATTCTCTTACTGTTACTTAATAGAGTAAGAGGGGGTGAAACCGACCAGCCCAGACCACTATCACTTTCACTGGGATCATTTTCACCTCAAAAGAGAAGACTGAGTTAGAAGCTTCAAACAAACAAACAAACAAAACCCTCATATATATGCCTCTGAAACCACCACAATAAAAGTGACAATGAGCCCCATGCTAAATGAAGACGCATGCAGACAAGCCACTCTCTTCCAGGCCGCAGGAAAACAGGAGGGTAATGAGCAGAAGCATCCAGTAAATGTTAAAGTGACTTGTCCACTTTCCCTCTAGAATCAGCTAAGAACAACACAAAGATCAATTAAGGCCACACGACGAATCATGTGCACTGCTACTCATAAGGGAAATTAGAAGCATGAAGAGGGCAAGATGGAAAGAGGGTAAAGTCAGATACCTGGTCATCTTCCTCCTCACTATAATCAGACCAGAATTATTTCCCAAACTTTCAAGGACACATTGTAGCATGTTTCAGCTTTACCAAGTCAGGCTAGAAATACCATCTGGCTAGTTCTACAAGAAGGAATCTCCCATCACTTAGTCACCTAAGCCTTCTTTTTTTTTTTAATTTCAGCTTTATTGAGGTATAACTGACATAAAATTGTAAGCTATTTAAAGTGTGCAGCATATTGATTTGATATACCATCGAAGCCTTTTTACTCTTGGAAATGTAATTTACTGACTCTGCAGTAGAATAAACCTCAGCACACTAAAACATGAAATATAACCAACCATTTTTTCATGATTAGCAAGCAAATGTCCCCTCAAACCTTTCTTCATGATAAGAATATAGAATACCATAAGACAGTAGCACTAATGTTCTAAAAAGATGCACCAATTCCCTCTTCATAGGCACGTGAAATTAACACAATAGCTCTGTGCTCTCTGAAGAGCCACTCCAAGTCCACTGAATGCAAGTAATTAAAAAAATACATGAAGATCCAGATACTCACATTGAGTGTGGCCTCATCATCCACAATAGACAGCTTCACAATATAAGGATTCACAGACTGTTGAAGAGGAGAGGAGACTCAAGGTGAGTGTGACTTACTTAAGAGCCCATGAACTATTTACAGAGTGTTAACAGAAAGGCATGTAACAGGCCCTCTCTCTACAGTGATGCTCCTACTACCCAGGCCCAACCCATCTTGCCGGCTGACTCCCCTCATTTCCAGGAAATCTCAGTGTGCAGCACGGGCATTCACCATGCACACATATGCACATTTATGTACACACACAAATTCTGTTCTACCTCCATTTTCTTCTAAGCTGAGGCAGCTCAGGCCCACGTCTGCCACTTCTCCCACCCTTCCCTCTTATTTGTTTCTAAAAAGTAAGTGAACACTCCACAAAACTCACTTTGTCCTATCCTGCCAATAATTTACTGAGTCCATAGGGACAATGGTCTTTCGGGGGACATAAAAGCTTCTCTGCCATAAGGTACAAATTTGTAAGTTGCTAACTTACATTCTCATCCCAAAGGCTCCCTAACCATTCCACAAACGATAAGCAAAGACTGATTCACCCACCCATAAAACAAAGCCACCTGGGGGGTGGAAAGTGGCAGCTGCTTAACAGCCAGAGAGGCCATTTATGGATCTGATACCCAAATAACACTGCAGGGAAACTGAAAAAAAAAGGATGTAATTACCCAAACTACAATCTGGTCAGGACACTGGGATTTAATGATTGTCCCATCACTTAGAGCATTGGAAGATTTCCTGAGTTTTTCCAAACCTGATCTCGGCTGGGCAGCATATGGAAGTGAACATATATTTAAACTCATTAAGCAATTGGGCCATCTCCTACTGGTGAGATGAGAACCAATGACCTGCTCACCTTAAAAACATCCCACCCATGGGATGTGAAGAAAGACCTCATGGAGATCAGGCACCAATTCTAACCCAAGGCAAGCAAGGAACAATAGTTCTCAGATTGGCAGTTTTTACAGCAACCACGAAAACTCATTATAGAGAAACTTGGAAACCCAACTAAAAGGCTAACCCCCCACATAGAACTTATTTAATCAAGTTTCTGAGGGCATCTTTTGACTGTCAGTTGGGAATGGAGAGACAGCTTTGCTTTCTTAACAGCTCAAATGTTTATAAGGTTTTCTACGACACAACTCAAAGAGTAAAACCCACTTAATTTGTTACCTGATGTAACAAAAGAAAGCTCCCAACCCTACTTCCCATAACCAACAGTCAAATCCTGCTGGTGTTACAGACTTCAGATAAGATCCAATGCAAGTGGATGGCTGAAAAAGAAAATCAGCAATAGGCTGACCTAGAGATGCCACCATGACGAGAACACTAGCAGGAAAAGACCACTGTTTCTTGGCATAATTTTTGAAAGTCCTAGCCACTCACCTTTCCAAAAGTACACTGTTTTAGGTAATATTAAGGATCACCTGATTACCAAGAACAGTCTGTGATTTAGCAGCAGTTGGGGGAAAAGCAAGGGTTTGAGTTCTAGCTCCACTAGTTATTAATTGTGATATGTTGGGCATACTAATTAACCTAATCTCAATTTCCTCATCTGTAAAATGGGGATACTTTCTTCCTTGGGGTTGCTTTGAGACTTCAATGAAGACACGTAAAATCCTTAGCATAGTATCTGGCACACAATAAAGGCTCGATGGTTGGTAACTATATTCTTTTCTACTTTGATATTTTTATCACATTCAGAGGAAGCTCTTTGGGGAGGAAAAAAAGAGAAAGAAAGAAAAGGAACAACTTGCATCTGGACATAATAAACAATTTTGTAATTTCTGGAAAAGGTCATGTTCAAATGGGCAGCAGTTGGGGAGTGAGTCACTTCATCTCCAGAGACGGGGCCAACACAGAAGGCCAGGAGATTAACGCTGTGAAAATTTCTGTTCTCCAGACACCGAGTCTCCTTAGCACTATGTATGCGTTGTGCTGGTCATGTTTTTAAAGTGGAGGCAATCTACTTTCAGCCACAAAACAGAATTACAAACTCAGTGAGCTGTTATGGGGTCACACTAATAGGATACTGCCTTTATTTGATCTAAATCATTCTAAACTTACCATTTTTCATTGCACTTCCTTAGGCTTTTTTTTTCCCCCTCTATCTCTTTAGATAAAATGTCTAAAATGGAATGTATTATTTGAGGTACGGAAGAATTATTTTTTACATTTACTCCATGGCATGTTTTCCATCACTTCCATTCCTTAAGCCCAACACTTTATTTGCCTTCCCTGTGTTTAGCTGGGCACCCGGCCTCTCTGGTGCCCTCTGCACCTTTCTAGAAAGATTATGACCTACTGCGTTGGTCATGAGATTGATTGTATGCTGGAATGCTGTTCTCCACAGCACACACCCTCCCATACTAGTTTGCATAAAATTTCACCAGCTTTTGGTTTTGCTATGTTCATCTGGAATTCCCCACGTTCCTGTTAAATAAACCTTCCTCCTCCATGGCCACCAGGCTTTCTTAATGGTTTCTGGTGAGTGACTTATATCAAAAGCTGCGAAGCCCAGATAAATCATGTCCACCAGCTTGACCTCGCCTAGTATACAGATTCTTCTGGGGCTTCTGACAGACTACAGATGCGTACCTCACTCCAGAAATATGGGTTTCTCCAGTTCCTTAGCCATGTCCAATTTTTCAGGCTGATATTTCAGAGAGCCCTACTGGGCTAAGCCAGGTTTCAGTTCACATTTAGAGAAGCCAAACCACTGTCTCAAAGTGGCCTGCATCCAGCAGAATGTTCTGAAAATATTCATTACAGATGATGGTGTTTTCCTATCACATATAACTCAACTCTCTTTAACCCTCTTTAGCATTTTTCCTCAGCTATTTTTCTTGCTGTTGTAATAAGGCCCCAGAGGCTATTACACATGTCAGAGATCAAAATGGCTACCATGCCAACCCCTCCAGATCACCAGTAAAACAGGTGTTGGTGATAAATGACATATTTATCAGTCGCTGTAAACACCATCCATCAGTTCCTCCTAGACAATGAGAGCCATCATCGCCTGGGATTTATAACACATTAACACTGCTCTGTATATTTCAGTTCCTCTTTAAGAATTCCTTTCTTAGGGCCTCCCCTTCTTCCTTATCCCTCTGTATAAGAATAAGCTCCAGATTTTGTTACTCATCACTTTTGACCTAGGAAGCATATCCAACATCACTAAGTAAAGGTCCAGAACCTCAGAAATGACAATCATCCCTCCAGCGGGCCCACTTCTCACAGCACTGCTACTTATTAAGTGAAGAAAGTCAGGTTGCCTTGCAGCAGCTCCTGACTTCTGGGTTTGGTAAAGTCCCACTAGCTCCTTATTACTCTGAAGCTGTCTCCAGTGAGGCCCCTGGTCTTCCTTCAGTGGCCCTCTTTCCTTTCTGTGTGTTCTGCCTTTTGAGAGAAATCAAGTAAACACATCAATCCAAGTAGAAATCTCTCTGAGTTCTGCTCTTCCTCTCAAATACCTATACATCTGTCCCCAATTGATTCAAGGGCAAAAAGAACTCCAGAAATAACATGAACAGGGTCCTGTCTTCAATTGCCATTAAAATCAGGAAGAGTTCCCAGACCAACAGTGACATTTATATAAGTGGATTGCGTTAAGGAAACCCAACATATAAAAGTCCAATCTCTCAAAACATATGAATTAGGTCAGTGGTTCCCAGTCCTGGCAAATCATCACATTCAATAGAGGATCTTTACACACACACGTGCATATACACACACAAATTCCCAGGTCCCACCCCAAGAGATTCTGATTCAGGGTACTGAGACTAAAGCCCAGATATTTCTTCTTTATAAGAAGTCCCTAGGTGATTCAAATAATAAGCTGGGTTTAGGAACCACCATATTAAAGGATATTTACTCACTTTATTAGAAGTTGTACTATAGTATTCCTTTAAATAGCTATATCATCTGCCCCATGCATTAATATAGGATTTTTAGCATTTGGTTTATCAAAATAAATCCACATACCATTTACCAAGAGCATGTATTCTACATTAAGCAAAGGCCTCTAGAAGTAGCCACATGTAGGCAGATTATATAAAGATAACAACTATCAATTAAGGGGCCCACATACCTCATATTTTCTGTAGTTCACCAGCAACGCCAAGAGGACTACAGCATCATACCCATGCTCCCTACGACTTGGGGGGTGGGACAGTATCTGTAATAAGGACCAGAAATGTGTGAGAGTGCTAACTCCTAGTTCCTAGGAAAGCAGAGATTTAAGGGGATGGTTTACCCAAAAGAGAAAGAGGTAACAAGGGAAATGACCAACCTGTAAAATTGCTTCAAATATGCTGTTGATCATCACATACTCCAGGATAGTGTTCTGGCTGATGTTATCTGTCACCTGAATGCAATGAAAGGCTTTTTAAAGTCTACACTGAGATACTCTGATATCACATATATATCTCCTCCCCTGGAATCTAAGAGAAACAAAAATGTTAAAACATTCTGCTAGATACTTACTAGACCTTTCATAATCTCCCCAAAGCCACCAGAGCTAAATAGACGCTAGACTAAAATGGAGCCCAGACAGGTAGGAAATTAGCAAATTGAAACTCCCTAAATTTCTTAACTTCTCACTGTTTCTCTCATACCCTCACACAAGCATTTGCTTAACAGTTTCTTGGGTTTCAATCCTCAAATGCACAGAAGTTTATGATCCAGAAGTCTTCGGGTGGTGGCAGGGAAAGGGAACCACCCAAAGTAAATGAACAATACCTCGCCCTCTTCCCACTAAAAAGTGTAGGCCAGCTTCATGCTATAAAATCTCAGTCAGAACAAATAAAAACATTCAGGATCACAGAAACTGTTTCCAAAGGAGACCTGATGAGAAGGGCACTCTGATAATCCAGAAGAGTAGTTCTCCAGGAGTGGTACCTCCAAAGAAACAAATATCACATATCCTGCATATTAAAATGCCAGCAGTTGCTCCAGAGAGCAACTTCTAGGAAACAAAAGCCCATGCAACTAACTTTCTCCTACACATTTAAACACAACAGAGTGATGTAATGCCGCTGTTGCTAATTTATTTTTCTCTTTTCCTTTCTAGCTTTGGGATCAAATATTCAAATAAGCTGGTCCCTGCTGTCAATTAACAACCCTGACAAAGAAACATACAAATGAGTTACTTACAGTCACTAAACAAAGGAGAAGTTTCAG
This sequence comes from Macrotus californicus, assembly GCA_007922815.1. NCBI lineage: Eukaryota > Metazoa > Chordata > Mammalia > Chiroptera > Phyllostomidae > Macrotus > Macrotus californicus. The sequence goes on along the minus strand of VMDR010005341.1, from coordinate 14,417 downwards.
GCATAAACTCTTCAGACTTTCAGAACCTTCTGCACAGAGCAATGAATCCAAACTCTCCATCAAGTTCTGAGAAAGAAAGCAGTTAAAAATGAAACCATATCAAACAATATCTGCACTGCATCTTTGTCCAATTCTGGGTGATGTGAATAACACATAATGAAGCAGGCGTATCATTCCCTGAGGCTCAGGCCTTACAAAATTAGACAAAGAAAAGGAAGACTAGCTAGTTGGGGAAAATGCTTTAGCACAACGGCATAGAACAACAGAATTCACTATTCTACCAAATGAATGTCTGTAGCCTGTCATCCTCATCTAAACCTTTGGATTAGAATGAAATTTTTAACAGGTCACTAATAATGGTTAAATTAAATAATAAGTATATAAACTAACCACAATAAATAAGGTAATAAACTTCAATTCAAAAATTTTAAAAATAATTAAGTTCAAGATGAATAATAACAGCTCAATAACTAGGTACGTTTCCTTTTTGATGAAGAACACATCACTTGAGGCAGGCACACTGAACAAACGACGAGACCCATCACGACTGGCTCTCACCTACCACATGCACTATGTGACAGAGCTAGCCCGTGTCCATCCTGGTCAGTTCTACTAGACAATGTGACTGGACTTTATCACTTGCACTAACAACCAGCTGTTAGACCCAATGTAATCAAAAGATAAAACCCTTAGATATTACAATAGAACAAGAACTATTTTACATTAAATGAAGGAAGAAAATGGAGAGTAAGGATTTAGCAGGCTGAAAGGTCAAGTGAAGGTTCAAAATAAGCTACTTCAGTTCAATTCAACAAACATGGGGTGAGGGTCTACTATGTGCTAAATATTGTGCTTTCAAAAATACAAGAAAAAAATAAGACAACGACTCTTGCTCTCAAGGTGTTTTTAATATAATGGGAGAGAAAAATACGAAAATAGTTTTTGATATAATGGTTACTACAACAGAAATATACATGGAGAAAGGGAATTAGCTCAAATGTCACGTATCCTAGTACTCCGAAAGGGTGAGCTGCACTTTGAAAAGTCAGTAGGAGTTAATTAAAACCGAGAAGAAAAGGAGTTCTAGACAGGCTTGGCATGATCAAAGACACATGAAGAGTGCACCAGCTCTGGGTCTGAAGCTGGGACCCAGGCAGCTTGTTACTGTGGAGCTGCTGTGTAACGAGTGAGGCACAGTGGTGAGAGATGAGACTAGACACGTAATTACCGAGCAGGTCAGGAAAGTTTTATAAGGCTAACTAGGGACTTTGGTCTTTATCCTGTTAGTGATAGGAAACTAATGATGGGCTTTAAGCATGAGAGATTTGAGTGTAAGATACAAACTCTCTGGTGTCAGTGTGGATGACAGATTTAAAGATGGTAAGCCTGGAGGAATGGAGACAAATGAGGACTAATCCATCCGTTTCCTGAAAATAGTTGCCATGTCTTATTTGCCTCTGTATCTGCGGTGCCTGGCACACGGGAGCCTAACAAAGGTTTGTCAAGAGAATGAATGAAGACATCACTGCAATAGTTCAAGTGAGATAGAAAGGGGACAGTGGCAACAGGGGAAGAAAAGAAAAGGTATGAGAAATATAAGCTGAGGTAAAATTAGCTGAAGCTGGTGATCATGTGGATATGAAAAATGAGGGAGAGGAAAGAGAGTCGAGGATGACTCCCAGGTTTTTGGCGTTAGGGACTGAGAACATAGGGGCCCCTATTTTAACGGAGAATGAATGAGGAAGAACAGATGTTGAGAAAACAGTGAGTTCCATTTTGAATATGTCAAGCAAGAGATATTTAGGGATGTTTGAGGAGGTATATTCAACAAGTGCTTACCGAGTACATATACGACTCTGAAACTCATGAGGGGTTGTTAAAGTAAAGTTAGAGACTTTTTTTAAAGATCTTATTTATTTATTTTTAGAGAGAGGGTAAGGGAGGGAGAAAAAGAGAAAGAGGAAACGATCAATGTTAGAGAAAAACATCAATCGGTTGCATCTTGCACACCTCCAACCGAAGACCTGGCCTGCAGCCCAGGCACGTGCTCTGACTGGGAATCAAACAGCGACCTTTTGCTTTGCAGGACGACACTCAACCCACTGAGCCACACCAGCCAGGGCTGTAAAATACTCTTGTTCTTTTACCACCAATTTAGGGAACTGTTTCAAAGAGTCCTCCTCAGGCCTCGGCCAGCAGGCAGAAGCCACTCACCCTCCTCTCTTAACAGCCTCTGTGAATGTTCAGATCTGCTTTTCAGCTAAAGACACAGAGACATGGTGGATGTCACGAGAAAGGTCAAACCGGTGACCTTTTGGTTTGCAGGAAAATGCCCAACCCACTGAGCCACACCAGCCACGGCAGGTTTTTTATTTTAAATTTAGTGATTGACAGAAGACTAATTCCTCAAAGTTCATATTATGAACAATATTAATTCAAGACAGTGTCAAACACTGCAAATCTGCCCTGACTGGTGTGGCTCAGTGGGTTTAGTGTCATCCCACAAAGCAAAAGGTCACCGGTTCAATTCCTGGTCAGGGCACATGCCTGGATTGTGGGCCAGGGCCCCAGTTGGGGGTTGGGGGGAGTCAGCCAATCGATGCTTCTCTTGCACATTGATGTTTCCCTCCCTCTCTTTCTCCCTCCCTTCCTGTAACTAAAAAATAAATAAATAAAATCCTTAAAATAACAAACAAACAACAACAAAAAAAAACACTGCAAATCTGATGTCTGGTAAAGGACTTATATCCAAACTATATAAAGAACTCTTACAATTCAACAACAACCGAAAAAAGAAAAATAACTCAATCTAGAAACAGGCAAAGGATTTAAATAGCCTTTTCTCAAAACAAAGAAAAAGCACATACATATACGTACACACACACACAGACAAAAACCCCTGTGCACAAGGATGTGGAGAAACTAGAGCCCTCACACATTGTGGTGAAATGTGAACTGGAACAGCAGCTTGGAAACCAGTGTGGGAGTTCCTCAGAATGTTAGAAGCAGGGCTACCACATGACCCAGCAACTCTACTCCTACATATATACTGAAGAGAACCGAAAACATATGTCCACACAAAAATGTGTACATGAATGTCCATAGCAGCATTGTTCATAATAGTCAAAATGTTGAAACAGCCCAAAGGCACATCAGCTGATGAATGAATAAATAAAATGATGTGGTATACTCATAAAATGGAATACTAATCAACCATAAAAATGAATGAAATACTGATTACATGCTACAACATGGATGAACCTGGAAAACATGCTAAACAAAAGAAGCTAGAAACAAAGCACCACAGATGATTCCATTGATCTGAGATGTCCAGAATAGGAAACCCATAGAGACATATCTGACTGACAGTTGCCAGGGGCTAGAGAGAAGGGGGAATGGGGAAAGCTGGATAATGGGTACACGTTTCCTTTCAGGGGTGATGTTTTGAAATTAAAAGTGGTGATGGTTGTACAACTTCATGAATATATGAAAAAAGCACTAAATTATACATAACTTTAAAAGGGGGAATTATATATGTGAATTATTCATCAACAAAGCTGTTATATTTTAAAATGTCAAACAGTAGAAATAAAAATTCTGATAGTCACTGTGTTAAATGAGAAAGCTTAAAGTTTAGAACTAAAGTTACCCCTGTATATTAATTTGTTATATTTTATTTAAGTTCACAAATGTCTTTAAGACTGTATGATCATATGCTATAAATCATAAAATAAACTGCTCAGTCTTATCCTGCCGAGAAAGGATTCCTCAACTCAAATTTGAATTTCAAATTTTCCTTTATTCAGAGAAACCAAATCTGTAAAATAAAAACATCCAAATTCAATGCCAAATTCAATTTTCTGTATCTCTGAGTCCAAATCTCCTAGCCCATCTAACCGTCTGCAGATGGTGCCCGCGCACAGCTGTCGGAGCAGCCATACACAGGCACAGCTGCAGCTCAGGCCTCACCTTCATGCACAGCTCCGCCTTGTCAAAGCCCATCAGCATGTTGATAATGTCAAACCCAGAGGTAGACTTGTTCTTTTGATGTACTCCTCGAATGAGCGCACACAAGGTCTGCGGAGATGAGAAAAAGAATTCTTTCTAGAGGAAGTCTCAAAACGAAGGGCGCTGGATCTGCAGCCTCACATTGCAACCTCAGAACCTCCTCCTTGCACAGCTGACATTCAAGTGCTCTAATGCTTGAGCTCCAAAACTCAGTCTGAGCCTTAATATGTGCAAAATCCAGAAATCAAAAGAGGGATAGCAACTACAACGGTTGTCATCCTCTTTTTCTGTTGCTTTTTGGCCATCCTCTTTTTTAAAATTGCACAGCAGACAAAGACTGGAAGGTGATATTCAAAAACAAAAAATAGTTCTTGAGTTTGTGTCATAGGACTGATGAAACTTTCCTTTATTTAAAATTAATTTTAGTATTTACATTATAGTTTATCATTTTTATATATTTAATAACTACAAGTTATTTAAGTTCCTTTATGGTAACAATCAATTTCAAATCTTAAATTCATTACACTCCACTACTTACTAGCTGTGCCTGGACAAATTAGTTAACTTTTCAGTGCCTCAGTTTTCTCATCTATAAAATGGGAATGATAATAACAGCACCCACCTCACTGGGATGTTGTGAGGACTAGGTGAATAAATACCATAAAGCACTTAGAACAGTCCCTGGAACTCTGTTAAAGCCCCAGTAATAGTATCTGGAACTTTGTTAATAATGTACTATATTTTTATTGGTTACCAAGTGCCTTAATGTCAATTTATTTCCACTGAACTAAAAACAGTTTACAATTCATGTCCCCACAGTGAGCCACTACAATTGCAGGAAGTACAATTTTCAACTTTCATTTCAACTTTCAGCGAGCCCCTACAGCTGTGATGCTCAAAATGTGGAACTTACTGCACCGAAAGTTAATAAAGCCACAGGATAAACATCGCCCTTCTTTCCGGGGCATCAGCTCAAGAGGTCATTTCGACATTCTACAGGTGAGAAAACTGGGGCTCACAAAGTGATCTAACTAGTAAGTTAGAAACTTAAACCCATCAACCAAAACTTCCAATAAAATTCTTTACGCTGTCTATCACTGCCCTAAGTCTGTCGATCACTGACGTAGGTACTCAGCTCTCGACTGGCCACCCTTGGAGCTACTAGTCAATAAACTTTAGAAACTCTGCCCATCGTTCATTCAGTAAAAATTTACTTGTAGACTCTAATTGTCAGACACGGTTCTGCACACAAGGAACAAAGTACTTAATAAAACTATCAAAGTTTTTGTCCTCAGAAGCCTACAACGTATCCCCGCGAGCTCAATGGTTGGCACATAACAGTCAACCAAGAAATAATTGTGCAATGAATCTTCCCCATGATTATGCCACTTAGCATCAACAATAATGATTAATGTCTTCAGAGTGACAGACCCTTTCGAGAATCTGACGAACGCCCTCTCTCCAGAAAGATTGCACATAAAATATGACACATAATTTCAGGGAGTTAGAACCCTATGAAACCTCAGATTATGAACTCCTGAACTAGTGAGAAAATTTTGTGTTAAGAATCTCCTCTGATTTTTGCTGTAGACTAAGCAACCCTGCCTCAGTTTCCTCCCTATCTCTCCCTTTCCTCAAGTAATAATAAGAATTCTGTCAAACAATATGCCTTGGCACAAGGTCAGATTATACAAATGGACAAGATTACTACTTTAAGAGTCCATCTGTTTAACCAGGAAGATGACTAAGCAAACATGGCACAGATGTTTGATTACTTAAAGAAGTAAGAAAAAAAGAAAATCTCACACCTAAGGGCAACTCTAGGTTCCTCAGATCCCAACAGATGTGCTACAATTCCTTTCTCCTACCAAACACGACTTCCCGGTTTCCCAGTCTTGTACCTGCAATGCATTGACAACTCGAATCGGATGTTCCTCTCCCAGGGCCTGAATGCAGTGCTGAAATAAGCAATTAATGTTGTCCTTGATTTTCATTAACTCCTCACCATCAAGAGATTCCAGTTTGCCTTCTAGGTAGTCTAAATTCACCTACCAAGGAAACAATAAGGGCCTGAGTTCACTTTTAGTGCAGCACCTAGAACACATGAGCAGGCAATCTCGGTTATCAGGAAAACCCACAGATGCCACCAAATCTTACCTTCATGAGGAAGAGCTCCTCCCAAAATCGAGGGCTGCACTTACTGGGATCCTCTGTCTGAAATCAGAGGGTAGGCGGGTTCAATACCCCCAGTTAAACACCAAATTATTAAGGATATATTTGAAAGGGTCACTATACATAATCAACCTTTCAACATTAACTTTTAGCTTGGTCATTATAAACTACTGTAATGGGGAACAATAGTCTTTTGGGATTTTTTTTCTCCAAATGGAAGGCATTTTGCATTAATACAAATACATATTCCCTGAACCAAATGTTATAATGGCTCAAAGAATCTCCCTCAAATCTTTTTCTTCTAGAAAGAAGTGATCCTAATCATCTGGATAAGCCAGTCAAGTTATGACAAGTCCCCACTGCATTTGTATGGGGCCCAATTTTCAAAGCCATGTCACATACATGAAATACAACCACCCAGTGAGCCAAGTATAGTACATGTAACCATTATCCTCCTTTGAGGAAAGAGGGTCCACGAAGTTAAGTGACTTACACATGTGCAGGAGCCAGACCCAAATCATCTCAGTGATATCACCATGGTTTTTACAGCATCCTGTGTGGCTGCTTCTACTTGCCCTCACATACATATTTAGTCCTCTGTACAGAGTTCTTAATATGCTCTTTCCTCAGTTCAATTGGTCCAAAAAGTTAGCAAAATTATTGTGCTAAAATCCAAAATTTCTTAGCAATAATTTTCAAACAGAAATTCTAGAAAGTCAAAGGCTTCTGGTTAATGAATGAAATAAGAAAAAGATAACCCCCCCTCCTCCACCCTCACTTTATAGGAAAACTAACAACAAAAATCAGCAGGTCAGTTGCCTGCTATAACTTTAAGTCGACCTTTTGAAATTACTACCAAGAATCAATGTCTTTATTAGTTAAGAACTCCTGTTCTAGTAAGAAAATATCATACTAGGAATCTCTTTTGGATTTTTAATCGAGGATGACACAGAGAAGTAACATTTCTGGCCTTCTCGTAGGGTTCTCATTTAGTCTCTTTCTCTCAAGTCCTACTTCCCGGAGAGGTCACACTTTGACCCTCACACTTCTATAATATCATTTTGTTGTCTCTGTATGGAACTCAGGGGCAGACGGGAGGTGGGTGTGAAGTTATGGGTGAAGAGGTAAGGGGATTAAGAAGTACAAATAAGTAGTTACAGAGTAGCCATGGGGATGTAAAGTACAGTATAGGAAATGGAGTAGCCAAAGAACTGATACGTATGACCCATGGACATGAACGGTGGTGGGGACAACTGTAATAGCATAATCAATAAAATATAATTTAAAAAAATAATTAAAAAAAGAAAAAGGAACTCGGGGAGCCAACGGAGCTGGCACTTCCCATTCTCAAAGTTCACTCAAGCAGGAATCATACGAATACCAAGCTTACATAACATAGAAAGAGCCCTAATAGGATCCTAGTATCTGGTCATTTTCTCTGTAAAACCAGCTGTACTGACCGGGGCAATTCTGTATTAATTTTCTGCATATTAAACTCTGTCTCTAAGGCTTTGCCAAGAGTTAGCTGTTTCGTTTGACTGAATTATTTATCCTGGGCCATGTGGCAAAGTTGAACAAGTAAGGGCCTTGGAGTCAGACCCTAGGGTGCAAATCACCTTCTAGTTGTGATCTCGTTTTCTCATTTATACCATGATCTTTTACATGACACACATAAAAAACATGGCCCCCTTGCACCATTCTTATCAGAATTAAAGCTAGTGTATTTAGTGATGCATCTAGAGGAATGCCAGGCACATAGTAGAAATTCAATATACAGTAACTTTTTATAGGTATTATTCTGTATTATATGTACTACTTATGACCAAGAGGCAAGTAAGTACCTCTGCATGACACCTAATGACTCTGACCTCTCCTGACAGGGTACATCTCACAGCACAGGCTTGGACCGTGATCAATGAGCAGTTATGAAGACCCCAAGAAAGCTAACTGCTAATATTCCTCAGTTAACTTATATAGAGAATGAGGTAGTCTAACTAAGCACCTGTTCTGCCCACAAACAGCTTGAGACAGAATATAACAAAGCATCTTTTCAAAATATCTGAAGCGTAGAATTCTAGGTCCAAAAGGAACTTCAAGAGACATCTAGGAGAAAGGGGTCCTTAAGTCAGATCATAAGGAAAACAAGTCTTAAAGATATTCAAAAAGGAAGCTTCCCCAGTCTTCCTTCCTCCTTTCAATTGTTTTATCCAGCTCATGGCAACAATCTAGATCAATTAATATAAGACCATAGTTCCACTAGTAGAGAGTTCACTTTCACCCTCTGAAGAGCTGGAAGGTAGCAGGCAGAGGCGAGGTTATCTTTCCTTTTGGAACAAGAAACTAAGGAGTCAAGCCAGGCAGAGTTCCAGGGCTTCAGGTCTTACCATGAAGATCTCATCATACATCAGCACCACTTTTTCCTTCAGTGGTTTTTTGGAGGCTGAAGATTTCCGGAGCAAACCCCCTCGTTTCTCTACCTGTGCCATGGTTAGAGGATCTGTGAAAAGAAAGCCACAGTCAGTGCTAGAAATACTCTCCAAGATTCCGGAGACTATTGAAATACCTCTCGATGGAAAATTTTTTAGGAAGAAGAAATGATACACAACCATGCTATAGATCTTGTGCATCTGTCCAACACCCTCTCTCCTGACCAGGCAGTTTCAAGGTTTAAGTCATTGTTTGGCCTACAGCATAACACATTCTACATCCTTAAAGCATGTCAGTGGCCCTGGCTGGTATGGCTCAGTTGGTTGGAGCATCATCCAGTAAACCGAAATGTCACAGGTTCAATTCCAGTCAGAGCACATGCCTAGGTTGTGGCTTTGTACCCCAGTCAGGGTGCATGCAAGAGGCAACTGATCAGTGTTTCTCTCTCTCTCTCAAATCAATAAGCATGCCCTCAGGTGAGGATTAAAAAAAAACAAACAAAGCATGCCAGGGAACAAGGCTTAAAGCAGATCCAAAAGCAAACAGGAAAGTGTAACTAGCTCCATCTGTAATAGGTCTGGCCATATACTTGAGGCTGATGAAAGGAAGGCTGCAAAGCACACACTGCCCCAGACTAATGGTGAAGTCAAGTTTCAAGTATTGATCAAGCCTAGGACCATTAAGACAGGAAGTGTGCTGCAGACTGATGTGCTCCATTGATTTCCCCAAAGTGAGTAGGTTCTCATCACCACAAAGCTCTTGGCCTTCACTGCCTCATAAATCACAGTGCACTTTACTGTCTTCAGAAACTCCTCTGGAAAGAGACCCAAGGCAGAAAATAGCAGTTAAAGGCCAACAATTAAACTTGATTTCAAAATAACCAAATATGACAATACACTCCTTTTAAATTTAATTACATATGTTCATATGTATATACATACATGTGCAACACTACCGCAGATCAAACCTCAATGTATTCTTCAACTCTATACAAAAGCAGTTCCATGCATCATGCTCAAATTTCCCCATCTTGCCTCAAGGATCTCTCAATTTTTTAAGTGAGAACTTGAAATCTCACAGGTCTCCACTGTGGGTTTACACATATTCCCTCACTTCCCAGATTCTTCCCACCTGGAAGAGACCAAATTCCTGTCTGTCTCTTAAATTCTAGGCTCCACTTGTGAAACTTCATTTCAAACAATGGCAAACAGGGGGCTAGCAAGGAGCCTGGTTCTTACTTCCAGACGAACCCAAAGCAGCAGAACAAAATTAATTTTGTTCACTGACTTGTGGAAAATATGCACCATCTTTCAACTCAAAATAAAAATTTTGTTTAAGAAACAGATGCATCAACTAGCATAAAAGATTTTCATTTCAGACATTGTCTTTCTCTAATACATACAGCCAAAAAAGAGATTCACCTTTGAACACAAAAAAGCACAAAGCACAGAAAATTCCCCCAACTAAACATCAGACATCTTTATCAGAGGGAATACATGTTATCCTTTTTCTATAAGCCCACTCACTGCTCATGGTAAATGCAGTGTATGCTCGCCGCTGACTGATTCTGAAAGGGGAGGGGCCTGAAAAGTACTAGATCTGACCTAAAATTTTAGTAAGACCTGTCTTTATTGAGGCCTCACTAAGGCCTCAAATTCCATTATGGTCCAGAGAAAACTGAAGGGAAAATAACAACAACAAAGAGAAGATTCTGTGGGTAATTTATGCTATATTGATCATGGCTTTGCCTTAAAGCATGAAATACAGCCTCTGTCCAAAACATTCCTGTCTTTTAAATAGGTTGTCAAGGGGAAGATGTCCTTATAGGGGAGAAAACAAATTGGAAATCAAGAGGATCCTATTAAACTAAATCAAATGCAATGCAATTCTAAGCTTAGTGGGTCCAGGTCTTTCAGGTACTCAGCTGGTTGATTAGCAGGAATGGAGGGAACCACAAGTTCCTGGATGTGAAAAGCACATGTTTACAAACATCCCCCTCTAAGGATTTATAATTGGTTACAGCTAATCAATGTCTACCCCAAATCTAATAAACTCACTTTCTCTATTTCAGAATCAATACTTTCTAATAAGCAAAAGGGAGTAGGAGAGAAAAACAATTCCAAAGTACCAAATTTCCTAAGAAATTAAATTCTTTCCATCACTCTACTTCCACTTGGAGCAGAGGGAAAATTCAACCAAGGGCCTCCACTCATTACTCTCTGTCAACATCACAGGCAACTGAAACTTACCACCCACCCAGCGGAAACTGACAAGAGAAAGTCTCCTCCTCCTCCAGCACTTCTATCCATGAAACTCAGCAAAGGAGGGCATGTGCAGGGTAGGCGGCTGACAGAAATGGAGAAATCTTACAGAAGAATTTTTTGGGGGGAGAGGGAAGTCTCAGAAATTAAGCCTGTGCTCCTAAATTTGAAAGTAAAATATCTGACTGGTAGAACGGTAAACTACAGCACATCCGTAATGTGAGTGCAACCTGTTTGCATCCTCACAGTGCTCTTTTCCTCTTTTATGACCACCCCCCACTCCCCCCACTCCCCCCACTATCCCCCCTAATTTAGAGATAATCAGTATCAGCTAAGGAGCAGCAAGGCCGAATGAAGCAATCAACCAGCAGGACCGAGACCAGAACAGGTTTCCCAACCACCTGGATGACAGAGTAAGTCTTTACTTCTCAGTTTCCTTACAAGTAAAACAAGGGGACTGGACCAGACATACCATCTAATGACTCTCTCAGCATCCATGAAATCCCATAAACACATAAGGAGCACCTATAGTTATAAAGCACTAATTTAGGCACCACAGGGTTACAAAGAGGAAACTCCAGACCTGATCCTCTGGGAGCTCACTATCTGTTGGCAGACACAGACACATAATAATGCATAGCACAAGGCAAATCATGAGAAATAAAGAGAGTAAAAGTACAAAGAAAATGCTATGGGACCACGAGGTAGGGAAAGAAGCATTCTATGACTATGACCTCTGTTGATTCTGGCTTTTAAATCCTTGTGACGAAGAAGCAAATACAGCAAAACCACAGTAATCCCACAGAAATGTCATTTTAGGCTTCTATAATATAGTTTTTCAGAAATAAGACATACTAGGCAAAGTAAAAAAGAGAATCCAGCAACTTTTCGATGCTAACTTAATTTGCCACCAAATTTAGGAATGGCTTCAAATCCCCCCAACTCAACAGAAAATCAATGAGGTCTTTATTCCTCAACTTCATGACCTGCAGTCCCATGACCTGCAGTACAACTTCTCCCTGAAAGATCCAAGTCATACAACTTACAAACTGTATCTTAAAACAATTGAGCCACATACTTCTTAAACGCACATCTCTTCACATCCCTACAGGGTGAAAAAGTCAAGATTTTAAAACCTAAAGTCAACACTTCGAATGTCTAATATGTAAGGAATGTTAGTTACACTTAGCTAGTTATTCAGTTATTTTACCGTCTTCATGAGTACAATACATGCCAACTCTAGTATCAAAAATTAATTTAATAGAAATTCACTCTGGTTTCAAGAGAGTTGCCATAGTTAATCTATCAAAAGTCTTGGGTTTTAGTCCCCATCCTTATACTCATTCTACAACCTTAAGTTTCCTTTCCCTCCCTGGGCTTCAATTTGCCAACAATGTAAAAAGAAGCCATGGCAAGAAAGTGCAGAAAAGCAAATCCTCATGTACGTTTGGTAGGAGGGTAAATTGGTACAGTCACTACAGAAACAGTATGGAGTCTCTTCAAAATATTAAAAATAGCCCTGGCTGGTGTGGCTCAGTGGACTGAGTGCAGGCCTGCAAAGCAAAGGGTCGCTGGATCCATTCCCGGTCAGGGCACAGGCCTGGGTTGAGGGTTGGGTCCTCAGTGGGGGGCGTGCGAGAGGCAACCATGCATTGATATTTCTCTCCCTCTTTCTTCTTCCCTTCCCCTCTAAAAATAAACAAATAAATATTTTTAAAAAATATTAAAAATAGAACTACCATAAGATCCAGCAATCCTACTTCTGGGTGTATATCTAAAGGAAATCAAATCACTTTGAGATTTTCTGAAGGAAATCAAATCACTTCTTGGATAAAATATATCGAGAAGAGAGATAGGCACCACCATGTTTACTGAAGCATTATTCACAAGAGCCAAGACATCGAAACAACCTAAGTGCACACAGATGGACGAATGGATAAAGAAAATGTAGTGTACATGCAATGGAGTATTTTTCAGCCATAAAAAAGGAAGTCCTGCCATTTGCAACAACAACATGGATGCCTCTTGAGGTCATTACGCTAACTGAAATAAGTCGGACAGAGAAAGACAAAAACTATGATCTCACTTATACGTGGACTCTAAAGAAGCCGAACTCATAGAAACAGCATAGACTGGTGACAGACTGGCGGTTGTCAGGGGGAGGGGAACATGGAGATTCTGGCCCAAGGGTCCAAAGTTCCAATGATAAGATGAACAGCTTCGGGGATCTATTGTGCAGCATGGTGACCACAATTAACAATACTCTCCTGTATACCTGAACATTCCTAAGAGAGTAAATCTTAAAAGTTCTCACTACACACAAAAAAAGGTGGCTGTGTGAGGCATTAGCCAACCACATCACAGCAATCGTTTCACAACATGGAAGTACAATGGGCCATCACACGGGACATCTTGAAGTCACACAACATGATGTAGCAACTACATCTCAATAAAGTTTAGGGAGAAACACACAGAACAGCTCTCTCGTACAGGCTCCCAAATTTAATGATCTGGGGTAAGTGTCACACTCCTTCACTGTTGAGGGAGGCTCCAAAACACCACTGCGGGTCAGTGCCGAGGCAAACATCCTAAAACATCTCAACCAGTATGTAAGAAGAGGAGACAAGACGGACAAGGGAAAAAAAGAAGGGGGAAATAGGAGAAAATGAATAAAAATAAGTGTGCCCATCGTCTAGAAAGGAAAAAAAACATATGCACAAATCAGGTACTCCTCAACACAAATACGTGCTGTCAGGCACTAAGGACACAGCAGTGAACAAGACGGGTAAGACCCCTGCTCTCAGAGTTTTCGTTCCGGGAGAGGGGAGCAAGACAACAAATGAGTGGAGACGGGTAAGTACCTTAAAGACAAACAGTCTCAGAGGACATGTTAACAGGGGGATTACAGTGGCCTCTGGGAGAAGTGATACATGAGCTGAGTTCAGAATAACAGGGAACAGCCATGTGAAAATCTTGAGAAACGTGTCCCAGATAGCAGGAATGACAAGTGCAAAGGCTCCAAGAATTTAAAAGACTTGGCCTGTTTGAGAAACAGAAATGTCAGGGTGCCTAGACCCAACACTAAACAGTCCCTTTTTGAAATGGTCTTGTCAGTCTACTGAAGTGAGTGGTTTTGTATTTGTGTGAGTTTTTTAATATATAAAGAGAATTCAAATGTCCATCAGAAGCAGAATGGGATAATTTAATAGTCATACAACAGAATACTACATAGAAATTTTTTTAATTGTTGAAACAATATTGATAAGTTTCACAGATGTTGAATGAAAAACATCTGAAAGAAAAGAGTACAAACTAACGATCCATTTTATATGAAGTTCAATGAAGGCAAAATTAATCTATAGCAACAGAGGTCAGAATACTGGTTTGCCCTCAGGAAGAAGATGATAGGAAGGAGCACAAGGAGGCCTTCTAAGGTGCCCAAAATGCACTCTATCTTGACCTGAGTGGAGGTTAAATGTGTACATGTGTAAAAAAATCAAGTTGTACACTGCACATTGTATAAGCTATTCCCCAATCTTAAAAAAATGT